>PVKY010002144.1:0-27227 GCA_004027775.1 Bradypus variegatus | reverse complement strand
CTGAATGACCCCATGCATGCTCACCATTCCCCCCCACACTCTCTTTGTGCATCCTCCTCCTAAATCTGCACCCCAGACCCACCCTTGCAGCAGCAGCCCTGCCTCTCCCCACGCAGGGTCCCCATGCCCCTAAAATCCACCAGGCCGACACTAGGCTTGTTACTTTTCCACAAGACTTCTCCTTCTCTCTGGCAGTCCGTCTCAGGAGAGCAATGATGCTCTCCCCAGCCCACTCCAGGGCACCCAAGCCACATATGTGGGAGTCTTTCCTGTCTCATCCCCCAACACCAACATCTAACCAGTTTCTGATCTACCCTAAACACTCTCACCCCTTCCCCCTGCCCCTAGGTTCAGATCTCATCACCCCAGACCTTGATGGCGGCAGCTGCCTCCTGACCGGCCATCCTGACTGTCTCGCCCTCCCCATCCCAATCCTCCACAGCCTTATTTCTAAGATGCAAATCTGACCAGGCTACCTCTTCAACGGAGGGTTAAAACTCTTCAGTGGCTCCTCACTGCCTTTAGGACCAAACTCCTCTTTTACCCACATGGGCCGCCTCCTGGGGCCCCTAGTTCCTATCTGCCTGTTCATAACATATCACACCCTGTGGTCCCTGTGTCTGTCCTCTGCCATGCTCATCAGCAACTTGGGGCCACGGCTTCAAAATCGTCATCCTTGATTCCTTTGCAACATTAACTGGGTGCCTATTGTGCACCTGGCATTCAATAAGCACGCAGGACATATCATTTGAGCAAATTAATGAGGTAATCAAGACCCAAAGGGGTGAATTGATTTGTCCAAGGCTGCACAGAGAAACAGGGCTTCTTGTTCGGTATTTTTTTTTCCAGCCCTACTGTGCCATCTTTCAACCCCTGTCCAAGGATGGAGAATGGGGAGGGGACCTTTTCTGCTGTGGCCTTGAGGGAAAGGAGAAGATAGGGATGCCATTCCTATTGACCCTCTAGTTGGGAGAAGAGAAAGTGGGGAGAGAAGGAGCATTTCCTTCTTCCAGTGCCAGCAGTAGCTCCAAGCCTCTACCCTCAGTGGCTGGAAAAAAGCAGGAGCTGAAAGACAGGGTGCTTTCTCAGTTCTGCTGATTCCATCTTCAGCAACAGCTCTCTCCCTCATTTCCCCACTTTGGTTGCTCCAGAGTGTCTCGAAGTGCTGTCCCTCCTACCATCTGTTCTCCACCCGACTTGCTTCCCTCTTTCCATCTTTTCTTGTCTTTCATTTCTGACCTTACCACTTACTACACACATCCAGTAAGTTCCATCTGGCTGGGAAATGGGAGGGGGGTGCAAAGAGGAGAGAGGAGGAGAGGGACAGGGAGAGTTGGGACAAGTGACTTCCTGGGTCTGCCATAGCTCCTGCCCGAGTAGTGAAAAGACAAAGAAGGGGGTGGTGGTAGGGGAGGTACCAAAAATGAAATGGTTTTAGATCTCTCTGACCACTGCCTGCAACAATAATCTGTTGTATCTCTGTCTCCTGTCCCTTTATGACATTTTGTCTGATCCCAGAGATTTCTGAGCATTTGGTGATATAAAAATGTCATCTTGTATAGTTCAATTTAACCCAGTTTAAAATTTCAATCTCATACCCCGTTAAAAAGCTCCTCCCTACCTGCTAGCCAAGAACTCCAGATCCAGAGACCTGCAGTGAGGAGAAATGTGCTTTGCTCTTCACCCCCTCCCCTTGCTCCTCTGAACCCCCCTGAGACTTCTTTCTCCTCTGAAGGAAGGAGGAGAAAATAGGGGGTTGGTGTCACTTACCTGGTGCTACAGGCAGCCTTCCTCAGATGTGGACCTCCTTTGGGTGTGGCGAATGCTCAAAGCTGCCTGCCCCACAGGCAGAGTCCTCTTGGCTCACAGAATCTCACCTCTCCCTCCCTGTGGACTGCTATTCCCCTGCCATCTCTCTCCAGGGTCAGAGATTAGCAGATAAGCAAGTCCTCTGCCCTGAAAGACAGCCACCCAGGAGGGGGAGGCCATGTATTCTTCAGGCAGGCTCCCAACCTCGAGGAGTCACTCCCTTGGATGCTCCTACCCACCCACTCCCCTTGGTGGGGCGTCGCCCTTCCTCCACATGCCACTTGTCTTCTCTCATGTAGACTGGGGCAGGGAGCCTTCCAGGGTGTGTCTGGCAACTTTCTTTGGGATGTACGTGGTACTCAAAGCCTATTATTTTAATTTGGGAGCTCAGCTGCAATTTGAGATGCAAGTTTATTCAGAAAGCCTTCATCAAACACATCTCCAAGTTCTCTTTCCATTTGGTCATATTCCTCTAGGATGAACTCCAACCTGTCAAGGCCCCTCTTAAAATACAGTGTTTAGAACAATACTCCCTGCATGGAAAGCAGTGGGAATGGGACATCTTGCATCTATTAATCATTTCTATCCTTTATAATTTTTTAGACAGCCTCTTCACAATGTTGGTCATACCAAGCTTGTGGCCCTCTAGAACTGTCAGGTCTTCTTCACTAGACATGCTCTACTCTTCAGCTGGTTCTTCATTCTCCCTTTCTTATGGAGTTGATATTTTTAAAATAAAATGTAGAATTTTTTTTACTTATCACTGTTAAATGTCATCTGGTTCACTTTTTTCCTATTTTGTCAAAATCTGTCAGTTCTTGCATAATTTGTAGATTTGATAAACATGGCCTCTACCTTTTTATCCAGGTCTTTAATAAGAACTTTTGATGGTCAAGACCAAGGACAGAACCCCATGGGGCAGCCCACAGAGCCCTCCTACTTGCTCATGGACATCTTGGCAATGGCTGCTGAACTGCTTTGTATCCACTCACTGTAGTATCTGGCAGCCTACATTCCCCTCATGGCCCCAGAAATATGATAAGGGATGCAGCCAAAGGCCTCATGAAAATCCTGTTTACACAGTATGACCCCTGGGGGAGGAGAGGAGGACTCCTGGCCTGACTTATGCCTCTTGGGCTTCTGCTGGCCCCCAGGGAGGGTGCTTTCTCTCTAAGTGCAGCAAATCCTTGGCTATCTGCTTAGAATCTGCTAAGCACTGATGTCAGCTCTGTCTGGCTGTAGTTGCTAGAACCCATCTTCCCCTGCCTTAGGAAAATCACCGTACTCTTCCCCAGCATTCTTAGCCCGCCACTGCTACCCACAATCCCCAAAATTCACGGAGAGTACCTCACAGCAGGGTGGACTTTCTTTAGCTTAATGGCTTTCATTGTGGTCCTTGAAAAGGCTTTATTCAAAGACCTCCTCCTGCCTGGTTCCCCTTGATCCTCAGAACAAACACATGGGAATGGGTAAGCATTAGCCTCCTTTATCAAATAGGTAAACTGAGGCTCACTCAGAGAGGTTATGTGATTTGCCCAAGGTCATTCAGCTAGAAAATGCAAAAGCCAGACCTGGTTCTCTTTGCCTGAGCCACAGTGCCGAACGTGTCCCCTCTGGGTGAGGGTGAGCGGCCCAGGGGAGGAGCCCCTACTTCAGCCACCTCACGTCTCCAGGGCACCCTCTAAGGATCCAGGAGGATCTCACGTATGCATCACTCACCTCTCCATAGCCAGGAGTTGAAAGAGAAGGAGGAGACCAAAATTGGCTCTCCAAGCTGCAACTTAGGCATCCCCAGCTCAAACCAAACAGCAGGATTTGTGAGGTGCTGTGAGGATGGAGACACCTGGGCATTCTGGACCCTCAGCCTCTGAGTCTGCCCTAAAGCTCAGTCAGCTCCCCTACTGGTTCCTCCCCAGTCTCCATCCCACATGTTAGTAGTGAATTCTAAAGCCCAGTTGGCCTGGGGATAGGGATGGGGCAGAGCCAGACTCAAAGTTGATGGCATGGCTCCTGGTCATAGCTTGTGCTGTATCCTCCACCCAGAGAACTTTCTCCACCCTCTGTGCTCCCCCAGCTCTCTGTGGACACCTGACTAAATATTGCAACTATTTATGATGTTTACCTCCACCACCAGACTGAGAGCTGTCATCACTGTTGACCTCATATCATGACTGTGGGCTCCTCCAGAGCTGGAACATAGTCCCTGAGACTTCTTTGGTGCAGACACATACAAGGGGCTCAATAAATACTTGTAGAACTAAATTGGATTTACACGATCAGAAATACTTCTGCAAAGATCCCTTCCATCTCACTATCCCTGAGTCTCCTCCTCCTGGCCCTGCTTCCCTTTTACTCTACACATCCCACAACCTACCTGTGTCCCCCACCATCTGGCTGGAGGACACTCCTTCTCCAGAAAGACTTCCTGACTATTCCCAACCTCAGTGAGCTCTCCGTTTCCTGAACTGTAACCTCCTCAAAGGGATGTTTCAAGGATAGAATCAGATAATGTAAGTAAAATGTTAGCGCTGGGAGTGGACACACATAAAATCTCAATAAGCACGGGCTAGTTGTGATGATCAAAATTGCCGCCCCTTCTTTCTGCTTCCTGATCTGTAAGCCACCAGGGGGCACTCTCTGCCCCCCAAAAATCCCCTGACATCAGTGGCAGGATGGACCGCTATTCCTTGAGAACTGGGAGACTTCCACTGTTGAAAGTGAATATGTGAATCTCAGATTATATGGAATGGTGGTAGGAAGGATGGGGGTGAATAATGGGAAGGATGATGTTCTTCAGCACACGACACACTATGCCTGGCCTGTTTCCTAATGGAGACCTCAGGCAATAGGGAGTGTATGTGCAGCATGCAAGTGAGCTGTGTGTGTGTGTGGGGGGGGGTGTCCCAATAGCAGATACTTGTTCTTCTTCCAGTGTCTCCAGTGTCTTTTTGCAGTATCTCCCCAACTCTCTCTGTAATGCTGGTCTCCTCCAGTATCTCACAAGGATGAGCATTTGCTCTTTACAAACATCATGGCCACATTCATCCTTTCAGCAGTCCCATGAGATTTCCATCACTGCTTCCATTTTATGGATGAGGAAACTGAGTCTTAGAGCAACTGAGTATGTGATACCTCCCTTGGGTGTGCCAAGTAACTGGGACCTGCACACACACACACACACACACACACACACATCGCCCCTCAGGTTCAGTTCTGCACAAGTTCTGCACAGCATCTCTTTTCTTGGGGAGTATGGCCCCCTCCTCATGGCCTCCTTCTTGAAAAAGCCACTCTCATTGAATTGCATTCTCCAGGGCGTGGTTCCTCCCTTGGTCCCACTCCCAAGCACATGGGAGACGCAAAGACAGAGGAGCGGCCGTTTCTCAGGACTCTAAGGGGTTAAGGCCTGGATCCCGCCCCTTTTCCCGCCCGGCTGGCGGGAGTATGAATAGCGGTCGCTCCAGCTCTCGACACAGTCGCTCGGCTGCTCCCTGAGCCCTGCTCCGCCCTGTAGTGTCCCTGTCGATCTTTTCTTCCCTTTCATTCTAAGAGCGGAGAGCCGCTCCAGTCTCCCGCTGCCCTGCTTCTCTCCAGTTTAGGTCAGTCAGACGAGAAGGATGGAGGGCTGCCTGGGAGAGGAGTCTTTTCAGATGTGGGAGCTCAACCGGCGCTTGGAGGCCTACCTGGCCCGGGTCAAGGCGCTAGAGGAGCAGAATGAGCTGCTGAGCGCGGAGCTCGGGGTTCTCAGGGCAGAGTCCGGAGATACCTCCTGGCGGGCCCGTGCCGACAACGAGCTGGCGGCCCTGCGGGCCCTAGTGGACCAAAGCTGGCGGGAGAAGCACGCTGCCGAGGTGGCACGCGACAACCTAGCGGAAGAGCTGGAGGGCGTGGCGGGCCGGTGCCAGCAGCAGCGGCTGGCCCGGGAGCGGGCGGTCGAGGAGGTGGCCCGCAGTAGGCGCGCGGTTGAAGCCGAGAAATGCTCCCGGGCCTGGCTGAGCACCCAGGTGGCCGATCTGGAGCGCGAACTGGAGGCCCTGCGCGCGGCTCACGAGGAGGAGCGCGCCAACCTGAACGCGCAAGCCGCCTGCATCCCCCGCGGCCCCCCGCCGCCGCGCGGGCCCCCCGCGCCGGCCCCGGAGGTGGAGGAGCTGGCGCAGCGGCTGGGCGAGGCATGGCGCGGGGCAGTGCGTGGCTACCAGGAGCGAGTGGTGCACATGGAGACGTCGCTGGGCCAGGCCCGCGAGCGGCTGGGCCGTGCCGTCCAGGGCGCCCGCGAGGGTCGCCTGGAGCTGCAGCAGCTCCAAGCGGAGCGTGGCGGCCTGCAGGAACGCAGGGCTGCGCTGGAGCAGAGGCTAGAGGGCCGCTGGCAGGAGCGGCTGCGCGCCACTGAGAAGTTCCAGGTGAGTAAATCGCGGGCCTGGGCCAGACTCCGGAAAGTTCCTATAGGCTTAGAGACCTAGTGGGGAGAGGAGTGGGTGGGGGGATGGCTGCCAGTTCTGGGGCTGCTTCTCAGAAAACCCATCCCTGGTGCGGTGAGTCCGTTTAGAATGGGGTGGGAAGCTTGGGGGTTCGAAGACCTCTCCAAACACACCTGGTGACTGGGCAGTCAAGCCTAAGACCCCGTTGCAGGGCCTCCCTCACCTTCTACAGAGCTCTTGGGCTGATCGCCCCCTGAGCCCTTTCTTCAGGTCTGCTATAATGCAGAAGAACCCCAAGACTTTCCCCCTTACCCCAGGGCCCTGGGTGAGTGGCCACCAGTCCCTCTCCTGTGTTCTTTGGGTTCTCTGCTCCCTGGAACACATTCCAGAGGCTTGGGACAGCAGCTCCCCCTCACAGTCTGCACAGCTGTGACCAGCAGCTGAGAAAACAGTCTCCTGCCGGGGCCAGACAGAGATCTCGCCATGGCCAGCCCCCACCCCTCCTTCTCGGAGGAGAAAGATTCCAGAGCATGTGGGAAGTGGGAGGGGGTGGGGGGCCCAGTGTGAGGAGCAGGAGACAGCAGACGCAACCAGGCTGTTTGGCTTCCAGTCCTACAGGCGCCTGGCCTCTCGATTAATCTTTTTTCCTTCTGCTTCCACTATGTTCCCTCTCTTCTGTGTAACCCATCTCCTCTCCTCCCTCTTCCTGTGGGAGCTGAATTCTGAGCAGCATGTGCTACCATTTAATCAGCATCCTCAAAGGAAGAGCCAGGCCGTGGGAGAGGGTCGAGAGGGGCCACTGTGCTCCTCCTGGAGACTCCAGAGGGGGATTTCTGGCCAGGAAGTGGGGCAGGGGACGCAGGGGGTTGCCCCTACAGAGAAGTCAGGCAGGGAGCAGAAGACGCTGCTATAGCAGAGGAGAAGAATGCAAGTTAGTTAGCAGGAAGGACACCCGCCCCTCAGCCCACCCCTTCACTGACTGCCTCTGGCTTGCTCTGCAGCTGGCGGTGGAGGCCCTGGAGCAGGAGAAACAGGGCCTACAGAGCCAGATCGCCCAGATCCTGGAAGGTCGGCAGCAGCTAGCACACCTCAAGATGTCCCTCAGCCTGGAGGTGGCCACATACAGGTGCGGCTGACCATCCACCTGGAGACACAAATGCACACATATGCTCCCTTTTTTGACAGGGGCCACAAGCCCAGGTTGGCGGCGTCTCTGCCACCAGCAGGCTCTGTGACCCTAGGCTGGTCATTTCCACGCCCATCTGAGCCCACCTGCTCCACTCATGGGTTCAGGACCAGAGAAGTGTCCTGAGGTGCCTTAATCCACCCCCCCCCCAAAGTAGAGGTGATATTGCTGAGTGGAGCTGTCTCAGAAGATGTCTGGGGTATCTGCACCCAGACCTTTAGCCCAAGGGCTGAAAAAGCCCTGAGTCTCTGTGTGTGCTCAGAAAGGAGGAAAGGCAGGTGCAGGGTGGTCACCCTGACTGAGATTCAGCCTGCTTAGCTGGGGGATGAGAGACAGCCTGGGTGACTTCCAAGGCCCCTTGCAGCCTGAATGTCATGGAACCTGAGCCCTTCGAACCCTAATACCATTGGCCCCGCCCTCCCCTTCTAGTGACCACATTCGCTGTCACCTCATGAAGGGCTGAGACCAAGGAGGTGCTACTATTCACTGGCTATGTGACTCTGTGCAAAGCCCACAGTCTGTTCTGGAAAACTGGCCGGGTTGGCTGTGGTGAGGAGTTGGTGATGGAGTTCCGGGAAGGGGCTTTGTAACTCGTGAAGTGCTGTGCACCTCAAGCCCACAGGGTGGGGGCTGGGGCTGGATAAGCTATTAGACTTGTGCCCCTAGCATTCATTGGTGAAACAAGGCAGGGGCCCTGGGACAGGTTCAGGAGGGAAGGGAAGGCAGGGCCAGAGAAGAGAAAATCAGTGAGGATCTAGGGGGGAGTTGAAGAGAGTGGCTCCCCCAGAACCGAGCCAGAAGGGAAGGACAGAGGTGAGACTGCGAGAAGGACAAACCAGATTCAGAGGCCTTGGAGGAGAGCGGAGAGTAGGTGTGCAGTGCAGCTTGCTGAATTGATTGTCCTTTCCCTCCCCCAGTCAGCCCCATGGGGCACAGAAGCAGGGGAATGGACACAAAGACCCCCTCTGCCCTTGGGGGGGGTTGGGGGAGGGGAGCAGGGATCCAGAGTGCTTAGAGATCCCAAGATGAGGGCCTTGACCCCCAGTCAAACCCCTGAGGGAAAGGGTCTGGGCAGGCCCCGAGGAATTTAACCGCTGTTTTTTTGATGCATGAAAAGGATTTGGAGAGAGGGAACTGGAATTCATTTGCTTTTGTCTGTGACCAGCACTGGGGGCCCCAGGGAGGGGAGTGGGGACCCCATCCCATGAGAACAGCCTGAGAATTCCCACTTCCCCTCGGAAGCCCCCTTTCTCAGACCCTCCAGATGGCCGCCTGGACAATGGCATCCATTAGCATGAGAATTGGCCCCCCACACCGAGGATGAGGTCATCGGCCTCGGCCTCGGGTGGGGAGGAGGAGCCCAGTCTGAGTGATAAGGGGGTGTGTGCGTATGCCACCATGTCAGACTGTGTGGGAATCTGCCTGTGTGACCGTGAGCCCAACCGTGTGTTCCAAATATGCATGTGACTCTGTGTGACCAAGTGTGCAATGTCAGTGGGTATGTGACCATATGACTTTGTGTGCCCAGCCAAGTACAACTCTGTGTGTGGCTTTTGTGTGGTAGTGATGGAAATGAAGCCTGCAGAGCAAGCTCAGCCAGCCTGTGGGTAGGGGGCTGACCCAGCCTTTCCTCCCTCATCCCCAGAACCCTCCTGGAGGCTGAGAACTCCCGGCTACAGACACCTGGCAGCGGATCCAAGGCTTCCCACAGCTTTCAGGGTAAGAGGAGGGGCCAGATTTGCCCCTGAAACTCTACCTTTCTTTGCTCTTCATACCCCAGAACTGCTCCGTTCCTGGGAGACACAAGTCTTAAGTTTTGATGCCTTGACCCCATTGACAGTGAGCATACACTCAGCCCAGCCATTGGGGACCAGGAACAGATCCCAGGGGTTCTCTTGCTAGAAGCGGGGTGGCTGCTCTCTGACTGCATGCCCCGCCAGTACATACTGACCCTATTTCTGCCCCCTCTGCCTTTCCAGACCCGAAGTTGGAGCTGCATTTCCCTGGGACCTCAGAGGGCCGGCGTCTGGCAGCCCTGCTGCCTACCCTGAGCCCAACCCCTCTGACCTCACCCTTGCCTGACACCCTTGGGACACCTGTGCCAGCCTTTCTGAAGAGCCAAGAATTCCTGCAGGCCCGTACCCCCACCTTGGCCAGCACACCAATCCCACCCACATCTCAGACTCACCCTGCCACAGATACAGAGATTAGAGCCCAGGAGGCCCCTCTGTCCCTCCTCCAGCCACAGGGTGGGAGGCAACAGGCTCCAGAGCCCCTGCAGGGCAAAGCCATTCCTGCCAGCACCTTGCCAGGACCAGAGGAGCCTGGGGACAAGCAGCAAGAATCCAGCATAGGTCAGTCCTCCAAGGACCATGTCTCCTTGGCCCCACCCCTCAGCCCTGACTACCCCAGTTTAGAGGCCAAAGATGGAGAGCCCAGTGGGTCTGGAGTATCCAGCATATCCCAGGAGGAAGGTGAAGGGCAAATCTGGGGGTTGACAGAGGAAAAAGCAGAGGTGAAAGTGGTGAACAGCTTGCAGCAGGAAACATGGCAAGAAGAGGGAGATCTGGAGAGGGATGAAGTCCAGGACTCCCAGTGTCCTTTGGAAAAAGAAACTCTGAAGTCTCCAGAAGAGGAGATTCAAGAGCCACTGATGTCTCTGGAAAAGCAGACTCATGAAACACTGCGATCTCCAGAGAAGGAGAATCAAGAATCCCTGAGGTCTTTAGAAGAAGACAACTTAGAAACACTAAAGACTCTAGAAAAAGAGAATCAAGAACTGTTGACACCTTTAGAAGAAAAGGACCTGGAAGTAGTGAGACTGCTGGAAAATGAGACTCTTGAACTACTTAAGTCTAAAGGAAAAGAAGAGCCACATACATGGCAGTCTCTAGACAAGGAGAATCAAGAAGTCATGAAGTCTCTTGAAGGTAACCTACAGACATTTTTATTTCCAGGAAGGGAAAATCAAGAATTAGTAAAGTCTCTAGAAGAGGAGAACTTAGAGTTATTAGGGGCTCCAGAAAAGAAGAATCAAGAACCACTGATATCTCAAGAAGCAGAGAAACAGGAGACATTGAGACCTGTACCAAAAGAGAATCAAGAGCCACTGAGATCTCTAAAAGATGAGAATCAGGAGACATTGAAATCTCTAGAAAAAGAGAATCAAGAATCAGTAAGCTCTCTAAATGATGAGAACCAGGAGACATTGAGATCCCTAGAAAGAGGGGAGCAAGAGTCACTGAGGTCTCAAGAACAAGAGAACCAGGAGACATTGAAAGAGACTCTAGAATCACTGAGGTCTCTAGGGGAGGAAGACCAGAAGACATTGAATTCCCTAGAAAAGGTGAATCTAGAGCCACTGAAGTCTCTTGGAAAAGATCGGGAAATACTCAGCCCTCCTGAAAAAGAGAATCAAGAGCTATTGAGCTCTCTGAAAGAAGGGAGTGTAGAGGCAATGCAATCATTAGAAACAGAAGATCTGGAACCATTGAAGTCTGCAGGTGAAGAGGGCCTGGAAATATTGCAATCACCAGAAACTCAAGAATCATGGCTTCTAACAGAAAAGAATCAGGGTACTATGAAATCTCTAGAGAAGGGATTTCAAGAACCACTGGGGTCCACGGAAGAGAACCAAGAGACATTGAGACCCCTAGAAAAGGAGAATCAAGAACCAAGAAGATCTCTGGGAGAGGGGGATGTAGAAAATTTGAGATCTCCAGAAAAGGTGGAGAAGGAAAGTCAAAGGTATCTGGGAGAAGAAAGGAACATGGAAAAGGAAGAGAATCAAGAATGGCTGAGGTCTCTGGGAGAAGAGGGGCAGGAGTTACCACTATCTGCAGATCAGCAGAGGTGGGAAGATGTGGTGAGGGGGGACCAAGAGCTGGACCAGGAAATCCCCCCTGGGAGATCTGGAGTGGAAAATGAGGATGAAGCAGAGCTGGGTCTGAAGGGACATGATGGCTTTACTGGGAAGGAGGAAGCTGTAGAGCTAGGGCTGAGTGCTGCAGGGGAAGCCTGGAGCACAGAGGAGAGGCACCCAGGGAGACTTGAGCCTGAAGAGCAGATGGTCCCAGCTGAGGTTGCCATGGGAGAGGGAGGCACTGAGGGCCTCCAGGACCCTGAAGGGCAACCAGAGCAGGTAGGGGCCCCAGACCTTGGAGCTCCCCAAGGAATGACAGCCGAGATAGAGCCCATGTTGGAAGATGACGTGGCTCCAGGGGGTGACCGAGCCTCCCCACAGGTCACCTTGGGATCAGAGACGGCTATAGGTGAGTCTGATGCTGGAGCCGTGGAGGAATGGGAGCAGGAGGCGGTAGGGAGGGAGGACCCAGGCCACCTGGCAATGGAGGAGGTGATGGAGCCACCCCTGGGGGAGGAAGATTTGGAGACAAGGAGGGTACAGGGTTTGGAAGGGCCCAGAAAGGACCTAGAGGAGACAGACACTCTGGAGTCAGAACCCTCCAAACTGCCCAGGAAGAACAGTGACCCCCTGGAGCCCGAGGGCCTGGAAAGCTGGGAGAAATCAGAACACGAGGCACCCTGGGGAGATGAGGAGGCAGTCCCTGCTGAGACCCTGTGCCATGAGGGAAACAGTGCCCCTCCACCCAGGCCCCTAGGGACAGAGAAAGCTGAGGAAGAGGCAGAATCAGTGCTGGGGCCCCCCAGCCCGAGGCCCACTGAAACCTGGTTGCCCACCTCACTCCCCAAAGATGCCTCTGGGCCCCAGCCCCAGGCTGAGGGGAACCAGGAAGCTAGCTGGGGGCTGGAAGGCAGGGCTGAGGCCCTGGGGAAGCCAGAAGGTGAGCAGGAGGAGTTGGGTTCTGGAGGAATCCCTGAGGGCTTCCAGGATGAGGAGAAGGAGAGCGGAGAAGAGAGTGAGGCCGATGTGTTAGGGGAGACCCTGCCTGATTCCACTCCTTTGGGCCTCTACCCGAGGTCCCCTGCTTCCCCTAGGTGGGGCCTAGATGGAGAAGAGAGGCTGTCCCCTCAGGGGGAGGACCCAAAGGAAGGCTGGGATCCCACTGCCTTGGCCCCTGAGGGCCCCGGGACCCAACCCTCGGAAGAAGAGGAGGGAGACAGGGTGGGGCACCAGCCTGACTCTGACCTGTCAGAGGAATTTGAGGACCTAGGGACTGAAGCTTCTCTTCTCCCTGGGGTCTCCAGGGAGGCAGCAGAGCCTCTGGGACAGGTGCCCCAGCTACTACTGGAGCCTGCAGCCTGGGATCGGGACGGGGAGTCTGATGGGTTTGCGGATGAGGAAGAGAGTGGGGAGGAGGGAGAGGAGGACAATGACGACGAAGAAGAGGGCAGGGGGCCAGGAGCCGGGCGGTGGGACCCCAGGTCCTCTGTGGGCAGCCTACAGGCCCTGGGTAGGCCACAGAAAGAGAACCTTCTGGAGCCTGAGACTGTGGGTTTGGGGGTTCCTTGGGATGACAGCTTGAGGGATGCAGCAGCCGATGCCCCCGTGACTGTCCAGGAGCCTGAGACCCAGGACAGTGCTGAGACTTCCGGTTCGGAGGAAGGGTCTGATCCAGTTCCCTTGGAAGGGGAGGACCGGGTCCCTGGCACTCTAGAGACCCCCAGTGGGGTACAGGATGCAGGCCAGGGGACAGGAGACACCCTTGGGGTCAATGGCCGGGGCCCCAGCCTGGAGGAAGAGTCAGAGCCTGTGAATGGGGGAGTGATGAATGGGCTGGAGCAGTCTGAGGGAGTGGGGCAGGGGAAGCTGGGGACTCCTGAGGGGGACCAAGGAAGCCCCTTGGAAGGGGAGGAGGGGAAGGGCCTGAAGACTCCTTGGGAAGGGGTTCCTCTGAACCTGGGCCCAGGCCAATTCCTGAAGTTCACCCAGAGGGAGGGAGATGGAGATTCCTGGTCTTCAGGGGAAGACTAAAGAATGATCCTCTCCTCCCACACTGGGGACTTGGGGTGGGGCTCTCCACAAGGCCCCTCCTGGCTCAGGGGCATCACCCTTGATTTATGACCTCTTGACCTGTGTGGTTTCTTTCTGAGAGGTCTGGCCTGCCAAGGTGAAATGGATGTGGCAAAAGAGCCTGTTCCAAGAATGGAGGCACCAGGGATTAAAAACCAGCCCCTTGGATCTTGCAAAGTGGGACATCCTGCCTGCACTGACCCACGAGGCTTAAGCCATTTGAGGCCCTCCATCACTAGGCCCCTTTCCTGTACTCCCTTTCCCTCCGCATCCCATCAGCTAGAAGAGGTGAGGAGCCCAGCGGCTCCTGAGGGGAGCGGGCTGTGTTGGTCTCTGTGCCAGGGCTCCCCAGCCCTGCCCCCCTCACTGCAGCTGCACCGCCCTTGTGGGATGTCTGGCAGGTGGCCGATGGGGCTGAGGGAGCGCTCCCGGGTCTTAACCCCCCTCTTCCCTGCTGTGTGGTCCTGTCTGGCTCATCCCCACCTGAATAAAGTAATGCCTCCTCCTATGGAGTCTGCACACTTTTCCTTCCCCGGTTTGGCTGGGATGCGGGTGGGAGCATCCTTGGGAGCCAAAGGGTCTGTGGGGAGACTGTGTGGGGGGAAATAGGAGATGCTAGTGATGGAGGGGGGCTGCCTGCTGAGGAGAGAAGGACCTGGGGGTGGGGTGGGGGGGCTCATGGGGGGCTTGGCGGCAGTGCTGGTGAGTGCCACTCGGCCGGATAGGCCTGTCCAGGTAATCTCAGAGGCTGTGGAGCCAGGCCTGTCATCAACTCCACCCGCAGCACTGATTATAGGGATTAGGCCTTGGAGCCCCCCCCACCCCTGGACGCCCTCCCCACTGGCCCCGCAGTGCCGCCAGTATAATAAGTCCCCTCAGCCCCAAACCCAAACAGTTGTCTGCCTATAATGTCTGCTCATACTGGCTGGGTCAGAGCAGGGTGAGGGGAGAGGGAAGCCCTGCTCTGCCTTAGACTGGCTGTGGGCCTTGAGTCAGCCATTTAACCTCTCTGAACCTCACACTCAGTCCCACGATGAGGGGAGCTGGGCCAAGTGACTTGGGGGGTCTCCAGGGACAAGGAGAGCAAGAAGGCAGCTAGGGAAAGCCAGAGGCTGCAATTCAGTCTTCAGTGGGACTTCTCCCCACTTTGCTGAAGGAGGAAGGGAAGATGGCCAAGTGGGGTTGAGGAGGGGAATGGAATGAAGCTCTTAGGGGTGAGATGACAGAGCAAGGGGATGTGCTGAGAACTTGTGTCTGGCTGATACAAGGTTAGACTGAGGGTCCACCCAACCACAGCTTCTTCCCATGTCCCCTCCCCCTACTTCCCAGCAGTCCCCCAGTTCCCTGAGTAGGGCAGGAAGGGGACCAGGGGTTCCTGGATTAGGTGGGGCCTGAAGGCCTTGAAGTCAGGACACCCAAATAGAAACCAGCCCTAGTTCAGCTCAGCAGGGAAGGAAAATCTGGCAACACCTCTAAATATCCCGGGTGGGGGTGGGGCGGGGGCTGCCAAACAAATGTTGCACATCTGGAAATAATCCTAAATCCAGGAGTAGGCTCTTTTCTCTCCTTGGGCCCCAGGCTGAGGGTTAGGGAAAGATTCGAGGCCGAAGTCGCTGCCCCTCTGGGCCCCACTCAGGCCCTCTGGCGGAGGAGCTGGGACACCTTTCTCACTTGGCATCACTGACTCTGCTTCCCTGCCCTGTGCCTGTCACCAGCTCTGTCTGGGATTCTCTGTCTTGGGCACCCGGGCCCTCATTTCACCAGCCTGGTGCACGCTGCTGCCCTCAGGGCCCAGGATCCTGTGTCTCCCCACCCCACCCTCCTGGCGACCCAAGCCTCTACTCTTTCCTTCCTGTCCCCTCTGCTAACAAGGCCAGGTCTGATCCTGCCAGCCTGCTGGGCCCGGGAGCCAGCACATTGGCATCCGGGCGAGTCGAGTCCACTCCCTGCCCCTCCACGGGGACAGAGGGACCCTGTGCTCAGTCTCCCTTGGGCACTCCCACTTGGGTGAGGGCCAAGGACAGAGGCTGAGCCAAGTACTTGCCTGTGCCCTGGTGACCATCCCTGCTCCATACACCAGGGTCCCTGGGCCCTTACAGAGCTACCAAAACCCACCTTTCACTGCTGATAATCCCAAACGGGGAGGGATGGGAACTAGACAGAAGTGAGGACTTTCCTAAAGGGGGTACAGAGTGGGAAGTGTATTCTCTTTAGAAATGATAGTCTTTCAATGTAGCAAGAGAAATGGGGGTTAGACAGTAAAAGAGATATTCCTGGTGGGGATAATAGGGATGACTGCCAGTTTTCAACAGATATTTGTTGAGCATCTACTATGTGCCATGCACAGTGCAGTCTCTGGGAACCCAGAAATATATAAAAACGTGGTGTCTCACTCCCAGTGCTTTACCATCGAATTGAAATGCAGGAGATCGTGGGAGCAGAGAGCAGAGAACCTCACCTGGTTGTAGGCTAGGGAAGTGTGGGAGGGAGTGGCCAAAGAAGGTGGCCCTGAAAATCTGAAGGATGAGAGGGAGATGGCCAGTAAAGAGGGGAGGGAGGGAAAGGAAAAGGATTCTGGTCAGAGGGAACAGCATGTGCAAAACCTGAGGCAAGAAGAGAAAGCTTGGGTATCTGAGGCACAGAAAGAAGGTATGTGTGACCGAAAGGTTGAGAATGAGAGGGAAGAAGGTTCAAAGTGAGCCTGAAGAGAGTGAAGGGCCAGTGGGCAGAGGCCTCTCCAGACAGTCGGGAATATAGCCTTCCTTCTAAGGGAAATAAGAAGCCTCTGAAGGGTTATAAGTAGAAAGTGCATGACCAGGTTTGCATTTTAAGTCAAACTTTCTGGCTGCTGTGTGAGAATAGATCAGAGTGGGCAAGAGTGATTTAGCAAAGTTATTGCAGTGATCTAGGCAGGGGATGATGGTGGCAGGGGGACAGAGAGGAGGGGATGGATGGGAGATACGTAAGGGAAGCAGAACCTCAGGACTCGGTAATCCATTACGGGAGATGGAAGAAGGTATGGCAGCGAAGGTTCCCAGGCTGGGCAGCTGGCAGCTGGTGGTTCCATTTTCTGAGCTGGAGAATCCTGGAGAATCCATGAGGAGCCGCCCTTGGGGAGGGAGGATATGTGGGCCTGGAGCTCAAGAGCATGGATCAGGTTGGAGGCAAGAGTGAGGGGTTCACTGGCCTACAGATCACCCAGTGGAGGGTGTACAATGAGATGAGTGGAGGAGGGCCCAGGATAGAGCCTCCCCTTCCCCATCAGGCACTCCCAGCAGAGTAGGAGACACATGGGAAGGAGCCAGAGCAGAAGAGGCCAGAGAGTAGGAGGGAAACCAGGGAATGTGGTATCTCAAAAGATTCTGTCACCGTGGAATGTTCCAGGATAGCAAGGATTTTGTCCAGTCATCACTCAGAGCTTAGCACAGTGCCTGGGGCACCGTGGGTGCTCAATAAACATGTATTGATTGAATGAATGAATGAATGACTATGATGAGGTCAGACAACAGGAAGCACTTTGGAGGGAAGTGTCCCTAGAGGAGGGAATGAGGAGGGAGCAAGGAGGGGCAGCTCCCCAACCCCCCCACACCCCCACCCCTCCGGCACAAGGACAAGTGGGAGGTTATTCTGGGGCCTCCTCTTGGTAAATATAGCCTCAGTAAGCAGCAGGGGCAGGGTGGGGGGCCGGAGGTGGCTTCCTCGTTTGTTTGGGGCACTTCCTTATAAGGCTGTGCAGGCTGAGGCGCCCTGGAGGGTGAGGTCAGGGGCTGAGCACCCGTTCAGCCCAGCCTGCTGCTGCCACTAAAGACTGGAAGGAAATCAAAGGCCCAGGCTCTGGGCCAAGCATGAGGGAGTTTGGAACGAGGCCTCTTAAAGGGTCCCTTCATCTGTCACGTCTGCTGTGGGAGCTCAGCCTTCCAGGGGAGACTGTCGGGGGCAGGGGTGGGAGAACAACTCACTCCCCGATGGGGCCTTGGTTGTCCAATTTCTACAGTACTCACTGGACTGAATCATACCCCTGAGACTCCCAACAGCTCTGATACCCGTGGTCTAACCTTTAACCCTCCCGCTGCAGGGTCTGGCCACCTTGCTCTGGGCTGTTGAGGATGAAGAATCAGAGCTCATTCATTGCCTCCAAAGGCCGTTCCCTCTGAACTCCCCGGCACATGTCCCCCCAGCCCCTCCTCTGGGAGCCAGCTGCTGCCACTTGACCCTGTGGTGGCACAGCTGCCACCAGCAATGCCATCCTTGGCAGGCAGGGAAGGAGGAATGTGATTTAATTTCAGCTGGAATGTGCTATCTGGAGCTGCCCTTAGAAGGGGAAGGGAATGGAAACCAGGCCCACCCCAGCCCAGGAAACTCAAGAGGACTCTGGGCTTGGAGTCAGGCCTCTGGGCCCCTAGTGGGCCCCTGTCCCCATCCCACAGGGGAGGCTAAATCCCAGGATGGGTACTGTAAGGGGATGGATGGAAGTTAGACATGTGAGCCATCCTGGGAGGTGGGAAAAGAGATGCAGCTCGAGTAGAGAAAGAAAGGACCTGGTCATGCTGTTTCTTAGTCCACAGGCCCACCTTAGGCAAGAAAGAGTTTCAACTGGCCAAACCAGGGCAGGGGCTACTTGGCCCAGAGGCTGAGGGAGAGACCAAATGGTCTCAGGTGAGGGCCCGCAGAGTCCGAGATTGGAAGCAGAGGAAAATACGGTCCTCAGTGCTCTCTGATTTCCTTTCTCAAGGCCCCGAGTTCTCCCATCCATGTTCCCTGCCTCCTTCCGCCCTACAGGGCCCCCTTTTCCTCCCTCTTCTCTTTCTTTTTTTAAATTTTTTTATTGTGATATATACGACATACCATTTCCTGTTGTAACCACTTTCAAGTATACAATTCAGTGGTGTTAATTACATGCACAATATTGTGCTTCCATCACCATCCACTACCAAAACTTTTCCATCACCCCAAACTCCCTTCTCTCACACATACACACATCCAAGATCAGACTTGTGTTTTCTCCAACGTCTCAGAGAAGTAGGCTCTCAGACCTCCTGCTCTCAGACCCCTTCCCCAAGCCTCATTATTCCAGGGACTCCAGTGTGGATGTCCCTCCTGTAATCTAACTCCCATTCTTCTTGCTGTAGCATCAGCCCCAACTGTCCAAAAGGGATAGACCCTGGTGACCAACCCCCAGGTCCCAGAATCCCAGGTCCTAGAGCCCTCTTCCTCCCACTTCAGCCTTCTCCTCTCCCAGTCACAAACTTGCCTCCCCCCGACCAGGCCCCTTCACCCCCCTCCCATGACTCAGCTGTGGCTACAGAAATAAACCAAGGCAGGTGCTAGGAGGCCTCTGTCGAGGAACCCCTCCCAGCAGCTGTGGGCTCAGCTGTTCATAAGCCAGCTCTAGGGCTCCAGGAAGGGTGGCTGAGAGACTTCGTGGGTGGGGGGTTACCCAACTGGCTCTGCACCCTGCATGGGTCCTGCTGGACTCCATCCTCCCACCTAAGGAGATCCTCCCCACTGCTGGCCTCACTCACGCACCCTAATCTCCTCCTCTGTCTTCCCTTTCTCACCTCTCCTCCGGCTTCCACCTGCTTTCCTGCCTCCTCCCTGGCACCTTCCCAACCTTTCAACACCTTCATCTCACCCTGGTCCCTCCCTTTTCCATTCACCTCTTTGCGAGGAAGTCGTGCATCAAAGAGAACCTCTGCTCACCTTGATGGGGAAACTGAGGCACAGAGTGAAGTCTCTTGCCAATGATACTAGGAGTCCCTAGATGCCACTTGGGGGGGCCTAAAGAACATGGCCTGGAGCTGTGGGCTGCCCCCTTAAATACTCTAGTCCAAAGTGGTCAACAGCCTCCCCTCTGTGGACAAGGCATTTCCTGTGAAAACCAAGGAAGAACCACAAGGAAATGAGAAGCCAGGAGATGCACCCCCTCAGACTAAAGCCTCTCACATACAGCAGTGGGGGGCATTTCTTCACTTTCTTCCTTCTCCCCTCTTTTTCTTTTCTATCCTCTCCTTCTTCCTCATGCTCTGCCCCTGAATCTTTTAGTTCTCTCTTCTCAGGAGGAAGTATGTGGCCTTGCAGCAGGCAGGGTAGCAGTTAGATCTCAGGAAGGACCGCTAGTCTGGGGGATGGAGGCACCCCTGCGTAGATGGGAGAGAGGGCATCTGGGTCTTCACTTTGGGCAGGGGCCTGGCTACAGCCCCTGGGGAAAGCCCTCCCACCCGCAGGGTCCAAGAGGCTGAGGATTTTTGGAAATCTTTGGGAGCTGCAGGGTCACACAGGCAGCCAGGACAATGGGGCCCATTCTCTCCCTGCACAGGAGACAGCCCCACAGGCAGGGCCTTGGGGCTTGGACAAAGGCCCTAGTGAGGTCAGAACCGGGCTGTGGGATTCTGGGCTGGGTGGGTGGGGACATGGGTGGGGGATGGGCAGATCAGAGCTGTCTAGGGGGAAGCTGGGGACCCTGGCAAAGGCCCATTTCTCAAGGCTGTCAGGCCCTGCCATGATGCCTCATCTCCCCAACCTTCACCCAGGCTGGGCCTCCTCCCTCCACATATACCCACTCACCCTCTGACCACCCTCACCCCCAGGGAACAGGAAATGCTGTGGAGAGAACTTGATGTTGGAGATGTGGGAAAGGCTGAGAGCTTAACCACACACCTGGGGTTGGCAGGGTGGGCACAGGGTCAGATCCATGCTGCCCCCCCCCCGAGGCAAAGGCAGGGACAGGCATGTCCCCTCCCCATACACATACACACTCACACACTGGGCCAGGGATTGGATTCTGTGTAGGGCGCTGAGTCATTCCCGGACCAGCTCCCTCTTCCCCAGGATGCCCAACAAAGCCAGGAGAAGGCTTCCGTTTCCGGCACTGCTCAGACCAGCAGGTGTCAGGGAGGGGGGCAGGGAAGCGGGGGAAGTATTCTGTATCTACTTCTGGAACTCTCTTCACTCACAAGTCAGAGAAGATGATGGACCCTTGTCTACTGCTCTGGGGGCATTCGGTGAGAAAACATTGATGAGAGAACCAGAAAACCAAGATCCCTTCCAGCTCACAACTGGTGTCTCTTTCTGGGAAATCCAGCATGCTATCTAAATGATCTCTGTGATAATGTGTTTCTCAGAGAACCTCTCTTAAGAACCCAAGGACCCACAAGCCCCCTCCCAAGCCTTCTCTTCAGGCCCCACCTTCAAAGGCCCACCTTGTTCTTCCCGCACTTACAATTCCAGCTAACTGCCCTGCCATCTCTAAAAGTTTATTGAATGAGCAATTGCAGGATAATGCAAGAGCTGTGCAGTGTGGGGAGGTCTACTCTGGCCCCAGGATCATCCTCTTCCCTGTACCTCCTTAAGAAACAGCCCCCACTCCCTGGCCATGCTGGGATGGGTTGAGTGGGGAGGACAGGTGGGTGGGTGAGCCCTGGGGTGAGATGAGTGAGGAACGTGGAGGTAGGTGTGGGTGGTTCGGCAGCTGGGGTCCAGGAGGTCACTGTTGGTGTCTGAGACCAGCTGGTTTGGGGTTTTGTTACTGGGTGCTGGAAGGCCATGGGGCTGGGCAGGGATGGCTGGGACAGTCCCCAGCTCCTGCCACCATACCACTCCCCACCTGTCACTTTCCGCCTGTCTTGTCTGCCTTGGTGTCTTTTGTCTCGGTATCTTTCTGTAACTCTCTGTTTTTTGCTCTCTGTCTCTTGATTCTTTTATGGACTTTTAGGAAAAGGAATAAGAATTACCCATGTGGGTGAATATGGTATAAATGAGTGGGCACCAGCAGGAGTGTGTGCACATGACAGTGTGCCCAGGCATGTGCATATGTGTGACGCATGTGGCTAGGTATGAAGTTCTACAGCAAGAAGATTCAACCCCCTTACAAAGACAGACACTTTACCTGCAAGGCTCGCTTCTGTGCATTGTGATAAGGTACACGGAAGAGCTCAGATACACTTTGCGCGCGCACGCGCGCACGCACACACACACACACACACACACACAGTCAGTCACTCTGTCTTTCCAGTTCTCAAAGAGTGACCTCACCATCTCAACCTCCGCTGACTCACAGCCCACAGGGATAGCTCAGTCTGCCCGGAAGTATTACCCTCCTCTCCCCAGCCGACTATACTACCCGCTCTTCCCAACCCGAGTGGCCTCAAAGAGAAAGTCCGCAGTGCCCCCTGGCGGTCCCGGGGGCGCCTCATATTCCTCTCGCCCGTCTCTACTCACGCACGCGCACACGGTCCTCTCGGGTTGTGCCAGGAGCTCTGGGCTGGTTACAGCCTAGGCGACCCACCGGCCATACCCGGAGCCCCGCTCACAGCAAGGCTGGGGACTTCTCCCCAGCCCTTATCTTGCTTCCCTATTCCTGCAGCTCTGCCTCTTCTGCTGGCAGTGAGCTGTCCCTTCACCCTCACCCCTCCCAACCCGGACCCCCAGAAATGAGACACTAAGGTACGCCCCTCTCCGTTTCCCTCTCTGGGCCTTCGGCCCTTCCCTCTCCTGAGAACTGAAGCCTGCACTCCAGCACTCCATCTTCTTCCAAACATTCTGATGCTGTACCACCCCAGCTGTCCCCCACAAACAATTACTAGGCATCTATTCTGTGCCAGGCACTGTTCTACCCACTTACAAATTGAGGACTTCCTGATCTTTGGATGCTAATAAACACAGAAGCTCTGTTTACCCTCGGAGGCCCTGCCCAACTCCACCTCTCTCTCTCACCAACACACAGAGGCATTAAACCTGCTTGGGTTCAAACGCAGTTTTATTTCCTGCTGGTTTTATAGGCACTCCATCCTGCAAACCCATTCCCTTGGAAAACAAACAATGAGTGGACACAGTGTCCAAAGGAAGTGGAGGGGACAGGAAGACTGGCAGGGAGAGGGCAGCTGAGGCACTTGGGGATTTACCCGTTGCCCTGAGGGAAAACCCTGATGCACAGGGTGGGGAAAGAGTGGGCCTAGGCTGGGCTGGAGCATCCCAGGTGTTTCCCAGAAGCCCCTTCAGGTACTGCCACCTGGACTCCAGCTCCACCCCTCTCATGTCACTTCCTGTAGTGGGAAGAGCACAGGGTGCAAGGGAGGGTTGGGGTGCTGGGGGCAGCAGTGTTCAAGATCTTGCCCCCTAAGGACCTGGAGAGGGGCTGGAAGGAGTGGTCAACCATGCCTTCCAGTGCCCCAGTAGCCTCCTCTGATGTCCTTCTGTGGCCTTCATTGGGTGCAGAGCTCGGGCCTGGGGAAGACACACACACTTACCCTCCATCCTGGGCTCTTCCTCCTTCTCTCTTCTTAGAGCCTCCTTCTGGTGCTCTTGCACCTTTGACCCCCAACCTCATTAAACACTTGCCCTGGTTTAGCTCTTAAGATCCCAGAGCATGACCACATGTTCTCAGACATCAGCACTGAAGGGGACTCCAGAGCATGCAGCCCACCTCCCTCTTTTAGCAGAGGAGGATCAGGGGCCCAGAGAGAGACAGTGATTATTCCAAGGTTACCCAGCCCATGTGGGAGTGGAGCTCAGGACTCCTGTAGGTTAGTGCCCCTCTCCTGTCTCCTCTTGGACACTCACAGGCCTACGGGGTACACAAGAGATCTGGAGGGGCTCCCAGTGACCATTCTCCTGGCAGCGGATTAGTGGCAGGTTGCGCTGGGCCAGCCCCTCCCGGCACCGGTATCGAAGCACAGTATCCACCTCATAGCGCAGCCGTGGACGGCCAAACACTTGAGCCAAGGGCAGCTCTGGCGGGGGCCCACAGGACACTGCAGGGAGGACATGGTCAGGAACTGGGAACCTGGCTCTGTAGGTGACATTCCCCAGAATCAGGATGGAGGGGAAAGGAGTGGGCCACAACCTGACATGCGAAAAAGAGTAAGGGTTCCAAGTGGACCCACATATAATTTGTTATCCCTCCCAGGGTCTGGGACACATTTCTAGACTCCCTTGTGTAGCTTTGCACCCTCCTTCTAGCCACACATCAGTCCCATGGATCCCTAGCCCCATCCCTATTCTCCCCTGCCCGAACTCTCCCTTTCCCATGCTCACCCAGCCCCATCTTGCAGGTGTAGGACAGGTGGTAGTTGCAGGGCACATCACTCCATTGTCCCTGATCATGCCACACCATGACCACGCAGTTCTCTCCAGACAGGAAGTAGCTGTCAGGCTGCCCAGGGTTCCAGTTTTCATAGAGCTGGAGAGTGAGGGGGTGGAGAGGAGGTGGTGAGCAGCTCTGGAACATCAGGAGCATTGGGGGGAAGGAGCCTGGGGAGAAGAGGGAGGAGTGGGGCAGAGCCCCAGGAGAGGCAAGGCTGCCACTGGGAGTGGAGAATGGGAGCTGGAGAAGATGAGAGAGGGACACAAAGAAGGGAGGGGGCCCAGAAAAAGACGGGAGGGAGAGGGGAGGGTCACTGGAGAAGGGAGGGCAGAAGTGCTTCGAGGAGGCAAAACTAGATGGCATGAGGAGTGACCGGGGCCTCTCACCAAGGGGACGCCATCTGACCACAAGAAATCGCCTTCAATGGTTCGATCATTGAGCCCAATCCACTGGTACTCCCTGTATCGATCTGGAGAACGACGGCAGAGACGAAGGTGTGCAGTGAGCGCCACTGCCAGCAGATGGCGCCCATTCCCTATTATCGGGCGGTCACTATAGACCGCCCGGAAGTCCTTCCCGCAATCCAAAATCCGCGCTGCACTCTTTTCTTATTCCTACCTCCAAGCTCTGTATATGGGCTAGACGGGAGGCAGGAGCGTGGGGAGAGGGGAAGAGGAGAAGAAAAATACTAACCAAGGCTAGAAAAAGGAAACTCTGGTAGAAAAAGAGTAGGAACTTTCAACAAGATCAGAGCCGGGAAAAGCAGGTGGAGAAAGGAGAGCCAGGGAGGATGGGAGAGGCTGAAGGTGAGACTCCTCAGCCGTGGCCAGGCTGATACAGGAGTAATTTTTTGAGCGAACCCCGACCCTCCCCTGCCTGAAGCTCCCACAACCAAATGTGGAGTGGGAAGGAGGGAGCTAGAGAAGAAAAACGTGATATAATGAATGAATGAAGCAAGGCAAGTAAAGAGTGCATAAATTAATGATTAAGGGAGTTAATTAATTCATGAGTGAGTGAGTGAGTGAGTGAGCGGATGATAGGAGTCCCTGCCCGATAGGGGTCCCCATCCCCTGGCTGACTGTTGATGAAGTCCTGTTCCTCGGGCGTGCTGATGCTAGCTAGGTGTGCACCGTACAATCGGCACTGGGTCTCTGCCTCCTCCCAGCTCCTCCGTGTAGAAAAGTGCTTGTAGCAAGCGCCCTGGAAGGCGTCCCAGCCGGGGCTGCAGAAGCGCAGGCCTGGGGCACAGAAGGGTGAGTAACTGACATCAGGTCTGCGAACCCCAAACCCAGAAAAACCAGGTACCTGGGAAAGTGACTGGGGTCCTCCCACCACAGCACCGGGAGAGGGAGGGGACTAAGGGGCAGAAGGGTGGTGCTAGAAAGCTAGTAGGAAATGAGGGGGTTGAGGAGTCCTTTGGTACCCTCCACTCTTCCCAGGAGAATGGAAACTGGCAGGTATTGAGTGCCTATTAATGACAGGAGTATGCTAAGCACTCTGCTAACCACCCCTCACTCTACCCTCCTACCCCCAATATCCCTCACCGCCACCACCACCACCCCATACCAGAGGCATTTTGGTTCCACTGAACAGATGAGGAAATTAAGATTAGGCCTCAGAGAGGTTATGTGATTTGCCTAAATTGAGGATTCATCAATGACAGTGTCAAAACCAGTGCCCCCACCCCCCCTGAACTAGCATATTGTAGCAGCGTCCAGGCTCCAGATCAGCCCTCCCCCCTGCCCCTCAACACACTCACCAACATCACACAGGTTCCCCCCATAGCCAGGCAAGCACAGGCAGCGGACCCCCTCCTCCTCCTCCGTGCATGTCCCACCATTGTGGCAGGGGCTCGGGACACAGTCACCTGAGGGGAGGAGAAAAGTGAGTTGCGGGAGTATGGGCACAGCTCTGCAGCCTAAGCCCTCCAAGAGAGGCTCAGAGTTTCCCAGCCCCATGGCCCCCTAAAAATTCACCCTGGGGCCCATCTCTGGTCATAGCTCAGCCCTGAGTTTTGGGTGTTTCCCCCCTCTCCCCTCCCCCATATCAGCACTGGCTCAGCCCTGTGTGGGCCCAGCCCAGTGAGTGCCCTGGAAGGCCCCCAGCACCCAGTGGCATCAAAGGGTGAGAAACTGGGGTGTCAGCTGTAAGATCTCGGCTCTGCTGCATGACCTTGGGCAGGCACATCCCCTGTCTAGGTCTGGAGTTTAGTACTCCCCTCCCCCTCCCTTTCTGTGCCAGGCCCCAGAGCAGCTCTGTATGTATGGTCTAGTTGGACTGAGGGAATGGGAAGAGGGGAGAGGAGAGTTGTCATTGCAATAGTAGTGTGTGGCCTGCCCTTTACTGGGTGCTAACCATCCCTCCTGCTGTCCACTGAGCAGGGTCAGCTAGCTCCAGAAGCTGTCAGTGGAGATTCAAACCACTTCCCTCACTCTGTGTCCTATCACCTCTCCCATAGCTCATGGATGAGGTTTGCAGGGGTTCCCACTGTCCTGCAGTGCTCTCTCTCAACATCACCCAACCTCTTCACCTCATCTTAACATCTCCCAGGATTCTTCCTCCTTACCACCTTCACTTTGGGCCTTCTTCAGGTTCCCCAGCCTGGAAACCCTTCAATCCTTCTAGTTAACATATTACCCCAAAGCCTGGACTCTGCTGGCTATGTCCAGCTCTGTCAGGCTACGCCCCCTGCCCAATTCGGGCTCTCTCTCTCTCTCTCTCTCTCATTCTCTCTGGATCCTGGGGTGTGGGGTAGCTGCCCTTAGGCTGGAGCCTGGGTGCTGGAGTGCTGTCAGGTTCCACCCCTTTCTGGTCTGGATGACCCCCAGACTGACAGTATGGGCCAGGGCCCTCAGTCCTGGGAGTTAAAACCTTCTTGGCCTGCACTGTTCGGATAGTACCATTTACCCCTATTGGTAGAGGCCAAGGCCCAAAATGCTTCACTCTGGCCCAGGAGCCCATTGCCTAGCAGGGAATCAGGGCAGGGGTGGTGAGAGGAGAAGCTGGAGTTGATTCAAAGAATTTTGCTGGGATGACCTGGCTGTTTCGGTTAAAATGAATCAGCTGTTCTAACACCGCTCCCTGTCACCTCCCCTCCAGCGAATGGTTTCTCCCAAGCTGGTAGTACTGTCACCCTGGACAAAGGGGGAGGATTTTGTTTAACCCATTAAGTACAAGGCCCTACAGAGGGTAGGAGTCCTGAACACTCCTCCCATCTCTCACACTTTCTTGCTCTCACTGCTCTCCTCTCTGCTCCTCCCTGACCAACCTCTATCCCTGTGGGATAAAAATGCTCAAAGTTGGTCTCCCACCCAGGCCATAGGGTTCTCCCCCTGGCAATGGGTTGTGGAATCTGAACCCAGGACACACAGAGGGGGGTGAAGGAACTCTTCCTGAGACTTTTTTGTCTTCTTTCCTCCCCTACCTTGGGGCTGACTACTAGACACAACTAGCAAGTTTTTCCTGTGATCTCACACCTTTCCCTCCTGCAGTAATAGCAGAACAGGTGACCTCTCACTCATCCTCTGGCCCAGTCACATGTTGATGCTGGGGTAACTAAGATACTGCAGATACCTCCAATGGCGCTCCTTTCCCCACCAAACCCCCTCCCCGCCCCATGCAGTGCAGAACTCCAAGGTCAGCTGGAGAGGGAACCAAGAGGTGGCAATTGGTGAGCCTGAGTGTGATGCAGGGGCACCTGGCCTACTTTGGGCCATCTAGGAGAGGGACCCAGGAGTGGCAGGCTCCCAGACTCCTCCAGGGGCCCCCACTGGGAAGCTCAGCCTTCTCCCAGCAGGTACG
>PVKY010002143.1:0-27228 GCA_004027775.1 Bradypus variegatus | reverse complement strand
GTAACTGGGGTCAGCCCGGCAAGGGTGGAACTGAGCCTCCTGGAGGCGGGAGGAGAGTGGCCCTGGGTCCCCTCCTTCCTTCCAGTACGCTTCGCGTCCTTCCACCCCCATCCTCGTCGCGGCGAGCCGGGGCCTATTTCGCAGGTTTTGTTGCAGCGGTTGCGCACGCGTGGTGGTGACCCACACGCAGACGGGCTACTGGGACCCGGCGGTGGTGCGTCCCGGAGGGGGCGACCGCCCCAGCCCGTTTGGCAAACCCCGGGTCCTTGGGTTTTTATCACGACCCTCGCCCGTCCCCGGCAGCTGCGGCGCGCGGCTTGGGGAAAGCCCGGGCCTTTGACGTCTCGGTGGGACCCGGGCTCCCCGCGCGCGCCAGCCGGGTCCCCGCGGCAGCCCAGAAACAATCTGCAGAAGTCTTATTCCGGCCTTGGAGATCGCTCCGCAGCCGGCAAGCGCTAGCCTTGGAAGCCCCGAGGGCGCGGAGGTTCCCGGGCCTCGGCCATTGCCCACCTCGGGAGCTGGGGCCTGGGGCCTGCCTGGCCGAGCGTTTCTGTTCCCCGCCGCCGGTACAGCCCACGAAGCCCAAGTCCGACGCTCGGCCCCTTCCGGGTCGCTGAGCTTGCGAGCGAGAAGAAAGAAATCCGACGACAATACCAGCAAGGAGAGGCTGAGGCCTCCGCGCTGTCCTCGCGCCGGGCCCGGTGCGGGCCTGGGAAACCGGCTGCGCTTTGGGATTCCTGTCCCTGCTGGGGGCTGGAGTCCTCGCCCTGAGGGGCGCTCGCCCCACCCGGAGCCAGCCCGGAAGGTTCGGGCAGAGGGCTCCCCTGGCGGCCCCGGGAAGAGGGAACGCGGCCTGCCTCGAGGGCCTGGAGTGCCCAGGCCTCGAGTCGGACCAGGGAAGTGATAACCCCGTCCTCCCTGGGGCCTGGGGGAGACTTCGAGCGTCCCCTTAACGGGCTGGTCCCCATCTAGCTCTCCCGGAACTGGGGGCAGATTTGGTTCTTCATTTCCCACTCACTAGGGCCAGCTTCCTTCTCTCCGTGCCTCAATTTCCTCTTTGTAAAATGGAGAGAATGAGATATACCCAGGGGGTTACTGCGGCAGTGAAATTAGCTGACCCAAATGAAGGGCTCAGAGCGGTGCCTGGCCCAGGGCCAGTGACAGCTATGTACATCGTTAACTCGTTTTTGGAAAGGAGTGGACCGCTAAATCCTCTCCCTCTGCTTCCCCTCTCCAGCCCCCGGAAACTGACTGATCCCTTTCTCAGATGTCAATGTCTGGGTGAAATGTGAAAAAGGTTGTTTAGGATAAATGCTTCTGTTTTCCCACATCAATTCCACCACGGAATTTGGTCCGAGCTGCGCGCGCCAGGCTTTCCGGTTTCGATCTGCTCGCCGCAGCGTACTCGCCTCTGGCGTTTTAATCTGGATTTCCGAAATCTGGTTTTGATGATCCACCTGAGAGATTCCGGGGGGCAGAGGGGTGGACAGAGTGCAGGCTGTCCCTTGGTCCGACCCGGCAGAGGCGTCCACGCGGCCACCTCGCTAAGCCCCGGGCTCCCACCCGGGCTGGCCGCGCGCCCCAATCCGCTGGCCGTGCTAGGCCGAGGCCTGAAGCTCCCGATTTCCCCTCCCGCGGACAGCTGACCCCGGGGCCGGACCAGGGGGCCAGGGGGCGCGTGGGGGGCCTGAGGCCTGCTATGCAAAGCCCTGAATTCCAAGGGTCCAGTCTCAGGGGTCGGGAAAGTGAGGGTACCACAGCGGGGTGAGTCCCGCTGCGTCCGGACGCGGAGGATAAAGAGAGGGGAGCGCCAAGCCCCTGCGGACCGCGGTGGGGACCGGGCTTGCCGGCTGAAAGTCTCGAGCGGTCCGCCGGGTCCCCGCGTCAGGGCGAGGCCCAGCTGGCTCCGAGGCCTCGGCTTGCTTTCAGGAGGCCGCTCAGGGCACTAGTGACCCGACCCTCGATTTTCTCATCTGTAAATAGGAACCCTAAACCCTGCCTTGATCCCCTGTAGTCACCGCTTCTCCAGGCGCTGAAATTCACCGCCTCCGAGGAACGTGCGGCGGCGAAACGATTCCCAGAAGTTGCCCTCCGTCCGGAAAGGAAAGCGTCCCTGGTTGAACGCAGCAGTGCCTCTGAATATCCCAAGGGGAGTTTTGCTGCCCAGGACAGGAGCGCGAGGCCCCCGCCGAGCTGCAGGAAGAGTCGCTGTCGGGCCCAGGGCCGCCACCCGGGCAGAGGACGAACGCAGCCGGGCGGACAGGCCCGGGGATCGCGGGCCCTGTCCTTGCCCCTGCCGGGCCGCTCCGACCGTGCCGGGGCTCCCCGCAGGGCGCGCCCGGCATGAGCCCCGGGCCTTGCGGGGAAGGTCCCCACCGCACGGAGCCGGCGCCTCCCGGGAGCTCTGCAGACTCGAAACTCAGAGCGGAAGTTACAGGCGGTTCTCTAGATAACCAGAATATTACCCGCCCCTCGCCCCCGGTTTCTGTGCTGCTAGGAGTTCATGCAGCGAGGTCTGAGCTGTCCACACGGGCCTCGGCGGCTGCTCCTCTGCGCCACGGGACACGGTCGTCAGGGAGCCGCCGGTCGCACTCCCCTCCTCCCCCCGGGGCGCAGGCTCATCGTGGGTCGCCTCCGCCTCCCTTGGGCCCCTGCGGCCTCGGCCCTTCCTCCGGGTCCTGCTCCTCTCACGTGGGGACTCACTGTGTCCTCGGTGGCCTCACACACGGGCCCCTCCCCGGGCAAGCTACACTACAAAGCAAACAGGGTTTTCTCGTTTGTCAGATTCTAATACAAAGTTTTAAGTATTATGAGCATTTCTCAGGGTATTTCTGGCCAAGAAACATCTTGACCTCACTCAAATGAAATCCTCATACAAATCCAGAAAACAGTAATAAAGTCAAACTATTAAGTATGCATAAGAGATACAGGATATAAATGGCATCTAAAGCCTAGGATCTATTAAAGGGCTAGAGATAAAAACAAGAGGAGAAACAGGTGTCTGCGTATACTGCTCAGATCTATTGTCAGAGCTGGGAGGCGGCCAGTATAATCCAACTCCCTCCTTTTACCAATAAAGAACGGAGGCCCAGAGAGGGCCAGGGATCAGCCCAAGCTCACACAGCACTCCGCAGTCAGGGCGAGAAGACTTAGTCCCCGGACCCCCGGAGCCACGCCTGTTCCACTGCGTCTCAGCTACTTTCTTTCTGTGGAGCCACAGGACAACCAAGCCCCCGGGGGCCTTTCTCTCCAGCTTTGGCTTTCATGAAGTAGGGGGATCCCGAGAAAAATCCCCTTCCTGGAATCCCCATGTCTCTTCCGTTTTCCAGCTCAGAGTTTAGAGCAGGCGGTGCCTTCAGGCGTCAACTGTCAGGAAAAGGCCGCACGGGTTAGGAACTGAGACGGGAGCCGCTCCCCACAGCCTGGTGGCGGCTGAGAGCAGCACTCAGGAGCAGTTCCCTCAAGGCGCCGACAGGTGGCGCGTTCCCCACAGGAAACCCGGCGGGGAGTCCGCCTGCGCCGTTCGGACGCTGTTCCCTGCCCGCTCTGCCTTCCTGGGAAAGGGGACAGAAAGGGGGCGGCGCGGGGATCTGGGCTGGGTGTCCAATGATTTGAAAAGAAAGACCCAACAAACTTCGATTCCAGCCTTGGGATGGAGGCGCGGAGAGGTCTCACGCCCCATTTTTAAGGGCCAACGAGCGTCCTGCGCTTGGCTTCCCAAAGAAAACGCCAGGACCCCCGGGGTCACCTCTGGGGGGCGGTATCTCCCCTCAACACCTCGACAGACACTTCACGCCGCGCCTCGCTCAGCCGCTCTGCTCCGCGGCCTTCTTCGGCCGCCATCCCCAGCCCCCATCCTCTCACGTTGTTTTCTTTTATATATTGCTTTTATATATTTTATATATTTTCTTTTATATATTGCTGGGGAGGGAGAGATGAAGGAGAAGAGGGTGCTTTTCACTTGCGGCGATAATCGTCCGTGAGGCAGGTTTCTTAATTTGCTCATTCATTGTTGACTTCTCTAACGTTTGGCTTTGCCGCTCTGACCACATACTTGACTCCTTTGCATAACAATTTTGGGGCGGGCGTCCGGAGAGACGTGCCTGGAATGGCTTTGGGGCTGGCATTCCACCCCCTCCTTCCCCCACCCCCAGTACGCTTGCAGGAAGCTGGGCCTGCTTTCCCCTCCCGACCCTCACCCCTAACTGTACCATTCATGTCTGGAAAGTTCCCAAGGCGATTGTGTCCAAGGTGGGCAGGAAACCTAAGATGCCCAAAGGGAGCCCGACAACAGGAGGGTTTGGATCTCCCCCCCACTGCGTTCCTGACCCCAAGAGACCCCCGGCTTCGCTCTCCACCCCACCTGGGGACCGGGTGGCTCTTCCTGTGGGGATGAATGAAGTGGGCTGGCCACTGGGGGAGGAGACCACCATCCCCTGCGCTCTCACGTGAGACTTGGGCCGCAGGACGGTCCCGGGACGCCCACGGCTCCCGAGCATGCTGGATAAGCCCGGAGACCAATGGCGGTCCCTTCTCCTCTCCAGATCTCAGTTTCCTCACCCGCAGAGCGGGCTTTTGGTCTATGCGCATCCTGGAGTCCCTTTGATCTTGACATTGCCACGCGCTGTCCACCCCCCACCCCCCAGTCAAGGCTCTGGGCTTTGGGGATGCTGAGGGGGCAAAGAAACAGCAACCCTTTAAACCAGGGGTTGTTTTAATCCGGACTTAAACGACCGCTTCCTCTGTCTTTGCGTAGTTCAATGGGGGGAGGGGGGTGACGGGTGTTGGAAGGGAGCAGTTGGTTTTGGGTCAGAGCCCTTAGGTCGCTGCGACTTCACACATCTCATTTCCAAAACCTTGGCCAGAGGGAGCTGCTGCCCCCTTCCCAGCTTGCGCACAAACGCACACACGGAGACGCCATACAAATGGACACGCACAGGGACACACGGGCGCAGAGCTCTTGCACACAGCTCAACAACACGAGGATCAGACGGACACACAAACGCACACAATTCTTCCGTGCACACTCGGGCACACACGTACTCACATTCGCACGCACACGGAACTTCTCACGCACAGAGCCACGTACCCCACGCACGCGCGCGGGCGCACGCCGGTGCCTCCACCTCACTTTCTGCAGTAGCAGGCGGACCGGGAAGGTGGACCCGGAAGGCCTGGGTATTGCAGTGACCACCCCCCTCCACCCCCACCCAATCCAATCTGGAAATAGAAGGTGGGGACGTGATGGGGGGAGACAGACGGGTTCCCGACCCTCTCTCCCTCTCCACCCCCAGGCAGGGAGACTTGCCTTCCCGCCCGCTTCCCCTTCGGACTAAACTTTTCTCTTCCCCTTCTCCCTGCCAGCCCCCCGCAGCGCCGAGCTCTGCCGGAACCCCGAGCCTTTCCCGCACCCTCCCCAGGAAGCGGGCCCTGAGGCTGCAGTCCCCAAGGGCGGAAAGGGGACGGGGCCTGGATCGCGCCTTGGGGCGGTAGGGGACCAGGGAAGCCAACAGTCGGACGCGCGGACTTTTCTTCGGTCAGTGGGGGACGAGCCCGAGGACACACCCCAACCCTATAGGAGTTAAGGGAAGGAGGAGGAGAACGCGAGTTTGCAGCCGCGGGAGCGTTCCGGTAAAAGGACTTGGATATTGCGTTTCTTCTTTCCTTGCGCTTTTATTTTTGTCCCCAGCTTTGGGGTTGGGTGCAGCCCAGGCCTCCCGGAGAGGAGCGCTGGCCGTGTCTCACTCGCCCCCACGTTCGCACCTACCGGCTCTCACACGCTCAAGGCCAGTCGGTGTGGACCCGGAACCGCGCCGAGCCGGATCCAGGCGGGAGTCGCCAACCGGACAGGTGGGGACTAGGATGGCGCCCAGAGGGATCCCCTGTGCCTGGGGGCATTGGCCTCGGGGAACCTTCTCGAAGGGGGTGGGGACAAGGGAGAGAGAGACGCAAAATAAAAGAGAAGAAAATTCGAGCGTAGACACGGCATTAACTCGATTTTGTTTTTCCTTGGAGGTTGAGGTGTTTGAACATCAGAGTTCCTTTCAGTTTGCGGGTTTGGGTGCGATTCGGTGTAAGGAGACAAACGGGATTCCCATTAAAGTGGAGAAAAATATAGAAAGAAATTTGTGTAGCTGCCTTGCCTTCGGGAGCCGCGAGCTCTAAAATCCTTGGCTCCAGGGGCCTGGCTGGCTGCGTGGTTACAGCCCGGTAGCGGTTTCGGGATACAGGGGGTCAGTGAAGCCTCGCATTTCCGTAATTCGAGCGAAGGGGCTCTACGTAGCCCGAACACGGCGCGCAAACCCGGGAGCAGCGACCGGCCCCTTGGCATATCGCGCGCGGGCGCGGGCTGTCCGCGGGGGCTCCATACGAAACCACCGCCCGGGGAGCCTTGTCCGAACCCTGACCATTGATTTACGGAAATCGCTAAAACGTTTTCCCCATCTCCAGCAGCCTCCGAGACAAGAGGGGAAAGGGCTTAATTTTCTCTGCCTGTCCGGATTTAGATGAAAACAAACAGACACATATTACAAAAACGTCCTTGTTCTGATAAAAGGCAGTCGATCTTAGGGGGAGGCAGGTGTGGGGGCATAAATCAAAATACTGAAAGCCCCCAAAGTGCAACCTCAACAGCAGCCTTTTTCTTGGGGTCTCTAGGAACCCGGACATTTATGGGCGTATTTCATTATAAACAGAAAAAGGAAATCTGCTTCCCCACCCCCTCAAAGGAGTCTTCTGGGCCGTCTACAAACAAAGCTGTCGCCCCAATTTCGGGAGTCAACAGAGCGTTTTATTTTCCATGAATTGTCTTCCACGCACCCCCCACCCACCTCGGCTTTTTCTCTCCGCTCCCCCCCCAGTCCCACCCCAGCTTCGGGCAGAATTCCTCATATTCCTCAACGAATCCCCCCCGCACCCCCTTCCCATTATTATGGCCTCCAAATGAAGACCGAAACCCGGAGCGCTAATTGAATTAGTCTATTGAAAGGACTGTCAGGTACAATGACGTGGTTCGAGGCTCCGCATTTCCCAAGGTCTATAGGCTTTGGGGACCTGCGATGTATAGTCTGACCTTCCGGCTCATAATAATACCGCGGCACTTGTAGCAGAAATCTCGACGCATTCACTCTCAACAAAACCGCTGGTCACCCAGTCCCCGACGGAAGGCTGCGCGCTATTGTGTTGCGACAACTCATTCATGTCCCGCGCCACGAGGCCCCACCGCCATCTGATCAGCGATTACCACCGGCTGCATGCAACACGCCCGCACTCCGGCCCGTCTCGCGCACGCCCCGCGAGGCTGCCAGGTTTTCTTTAACAGTTCCCCCCTGAACCCCACCCTGGAAAGGGAGGTGGAAGCACCGATGACCCCCAACATTTGTCTCTGCCGAAACGAAATCCAAAAATTCTGCGGAAACTCAGGCCGGGCTGGGGAGAGAGTTTTCGTTTTCTGCACAGCACACATCCAAACCTTCACACAAGCACATTTCTGCACACCCTGCTGGTGAGTTTACTCGTGCATACCCTTGACTGTGCACAGGGACAGGCTTCCTGCCAGCGCACAAGTGCACACAGGTTCACAAACACACACTGACGGGCCAGTTTTCTTTCCTTGTGGCTCTCATACTCCACAAAATAAACGCAAATGTAAGCTCGGGCCCCCAAAGCCACGCTCCACTCCAGCATTCTTTAGTGGTTTTTGCAAAATTGAGGAAGGGGAGAAACAAAGGAAAAATTTCTCAGCCCGCTCCCTGAGACTGCCCCCAAACACTCATCGGTCTTCCTACTATATGATCCCCAAACTTCTCTAGCAGCCCCCCCAAACACACATAGTATGCTATTCCCATTGATGTGGTCAGGCGCCTTTTGCTCAGTGGAAGCCCCTACTTTGCAGCACAGAATGGAGAGTCTATTGGTGGGTGTGGGGACAAGGAAGTTGGGGTTCTCTCGAGGTCCCGCTTAACTCCAAAGGCCTCCTTGGATCCCTTTCTGCCTTTTAAAGGGGAGGGAAATCGATCCCTCCCCCCCCACCCCCAAACACATACACTTGGGCATTTAAAACAAAACAAAACATTTTTCTTGTTCTCCCGTTTCCGAGCTGGGTATTGAAGAGGAACTTGTGGCAATCAACATATATTTCTGAGACATGGCCCAGTTCGTGGCCCTCTTTGGGGCTCGCTGGAAGAACTGCATGGCTCCGAACTGCAAGGCAGTGGAAATGGACCGCCTTGTGCCCCCATGCCCTTGGCCCAAGAGCCAAAGCGCTTTTGGAGAAAGGGGCTCCAGTCTACTCCCGGCAGGTTCCCCAATACCCCCACCTGCTTCCTGCCCACCCACGTCCCTGCCATCCCGGCCTGGGCATCTAATAAGTTGGGGGACATTCCATAATTCCCAAAGACTGAAAAAAAGTCCCAAAAAGAACGGCCATACATATACACTCACTCGTGCCCACGCACCCCTCCACACACAGACAACCTCTTTACCCACATACTTGCACTCGCAACTCACCCTGCCCATACTTTCTCATCCACACACCCAGCCCGGAGCTCACTCGGAGTCCTCCGGACCCCTCGCAACCGGTTTCCGCCAACATTTGTTCCCTCTCAGCCCTCGCACACCTCACTCCTAGGCTTGCCAGAACGCCAAGCCGCTCACACCGAGTTCCCAACAGTATGCTCATTTTCAGGAGGGAAAGAAGGGCGCCGGCCCGGGGGGGGGGGGTCGTGGAGCGCGGGCGGCGCGGTGTGCACCGCATTCGGCGCAGGCTGGGCCTGGGGAAGGATGGGGGGCGCGAGCCAGCGCGCGGAGTGCCACCTAATCCAGCCCCAGCTCGTGGGCCGCGGGTGCATTTATCATCCCATTACTGTAACAAATCCGGGCTCCACTACATGAAAGGTAAAATGAATTACCGACGTTAAGCCGTCAATAAAGTCATTTCTGTAAATGGTGTCTCCAAAGGGCCGCCGCATTATTCAGCTGGCTTTATCAGCTGGCTGGAAATTACGTGGAGGAGCCGGTCCGCGCGGCGCGCGGGGCCGCTCACTTTGATTAAGCGTCTTGCCAGCGCGATGTGACAGAGCTTTTGACCAGGGTTTTATTCACAGGCCTGTGATGAACGCCAAGCTGATCAGGCGGAATGAAGAGTAATTAAAACCTATAAATTATCTTCCGCAGCCCTTCTCGAGGCGTCTCCTGCAGGCGAGATAAGGCGTCGAGACCCTATTTACGGCGCTGAAAGGGACTGCGGCGCACAAAAGCTACGCGGCTAAATAGGATATTGATAGTGTCCTAATTAGAATTTAATTAAGTACCCACGCTCGCTTGCGGGATAAAGATTTCAATTTTCCAGAACTTAAATATAAATAAAAATCCCACCCCCATTTCGGGGATTAAGGGATGGGATGCCGGGAGATTTCGGGGAGCCCTTGGGCGTGGGACTGAAGAGGACCTGAGAGACCCCAAGATGGGGGTGGGGGCGACCGGGGAGGGGCGAGGAGTCTGCAGCGAGAGGTTCTCGCTGTCCCCCGGGCATCGCTCAGGTCTAGCCAGGCACTTGGAAATCGGGGGTAGGGGAGGGGTGGAGTGGGGGATGGAGAGGTGACTGCTGACCTGAAGATGCCCGAGCAGTACGAATTCTCGCTCTCCACCAGCCCCTCTCGGGAACTTCGGCTACTGCGATGGTTCGCCTTGTGATTTTCGTTTTACTTTCTTCCTAACTTCCTGTGACATTTCTGGGAAGCTGGGGAGGGGAAGTATTTTGCTTGTCCCAACTAGACAATATCCCTAAAGAGATCCTCTCTGCAGTCTCAGTTGGGGTTGGTAGTCAGGGCGAGCAGGTCCTCCGGAGCTATAAAGATGACATCCGTGCAAAGGCCTCCGTTCCCCGAAACTTGCCCTCTTTGGTATATCGCCGGCTGCAGGAGCCCATTGGACCCTGGCCCTCCGAAACCGCTCCGCAGACGAGCCCGCCGGTACCCAGGCCTCACTCCGCTATCGCTCGCTGTGGGAGAACTTTTGGGGTGCCTTCACCAGAAAACAAGCGGAGATGAGGCCAGCGGACTGGAATGGAGATGGATCTCTGCGAATGTGAGAGCGGCTGGAGCGCCGCAATCCCCCAAAGCTTGGGATGAACGCATAGGGCTACAGCCGGAGGCCCCCAAGAAATCGGAAGCAATTACAGAAAAATCAGTTGTCCCGCAATGGGGAAAACTCGCTGTCCAGCTTGCCAGACAAACACCTGAAGGTGTAATGCTTTTATGTGATTTTGCAGTGCATGGAAATCTAACACGAAGGTTGCCCTGAACCCCAACTGGGCCTTGCCATCATCCTTGCCCTGACTCGTCTAACCCTCAACTCCCGCAGCTAGCAAAGGAACAGGCTCCCGCGCGCGCGCGGGGCGCTCAGGGTCTGCCGTGCTCTCTGGGCCTGACTCAGTGGTTCCAGTACAGCTCCCGGGTGTTGTCGAAGGTCCACACCGGCAAGGGGTGGGTGCGGATCCCCCAAAACGACAGGCAGCGCAACCGGTCGGCGTGCAACCGACAAACGGGCGCTGCTGGCCAGGCACCGCGTACCTCCTGCATTTGCTGTTACTGAAAAATAAACTGCGCTTTTGAAAGTAACCATGTCTATCTAAGTCTATTTCACATCAGCGACCTCTTCGTCTCAGTTCTCCCCTTCACACACACACACACACACACACACACACACACACACACACACACACACACACAATGACAACAACCTCTCACCTTTCCTAAAAGCAAGGCGGGGGTGGGGGACACACGAGAAAATAAAAGGCTGAATTTCTTGGGCGTGAGGGTGCAAAGAGCCGAGGCCCCTGACTCCTGACCCTGCTTCCGGGGCGCACGCACCCATAATCCTGCATTTCTCCAACAAGTTGTTTTGGGAGTTGCTTCTCTATTTGCCTACACCCCAAAGCCACCCCTCCCCCTGTCTCCTCTGCCCCTCCTTGATCTCGGCCTAAAGGAGGGGGAGGGACTGAGGCTAGGGAGGGGGAGGGCGAGCCAGACGCTATGGGCCCGCGCGGCGGCGCCCCCTCTCCGCCCGCGGCTGCCACCCCCTGGATTATTTATCCTCAAAGTCCCGCGCGCACCCATTGGGCCGCGGCCCGAGTGTCAGCGCGAGTCCCGGCTCGCCATTGGCCCCGCACACGTGCGGCCCTGACTCACGTGCTTCCGGTTAGAAGGCAAAAAGTGTGCCTGGGTGATTTTTTTTTTTTTAAGCGAGAGAGTTTGTGCAAAGATCCGAGCTGTCAGAGATCTGAAAAAAAAAAAAAAAAAAAAAAAAAGGCAGCCCCGGCGCTGGCGGAGACGCGCTCTCCCTGCAAAAAAAGCAAAGGCGATTAAAGGCGCTGCCAGCCTCGCGCTCTGGGCACAGCTGAGCGTGACACTCGGGGAAGTCAAACCCCTCACTACTTGCCTAGGAAGATGGCTAGACTTTAAAGACTATTTTTTCCCTTTAAGAAAAAAAAAATCCCGGAGCTTTTTTCTGTCTTTTTCCTTTTCTTTCTTTTTTTTTTATTTCCTTTTCTTTCTTGCTCATTTTATCTTTTTTGGCCGTGGCTTACTCCCCATTTAAAAGAAATCATTGACTCTGGTTGCGGAAAAAAAAAAAAAGACATAGCCAAGTGCCTCCATATCTGGATGTCTACAAATTAGAGAGAGGCAGAGACAGCAAGATCTTTCTGCTCGATAAGAACGAGCGATCCAGGCCAGACGCCTGGGCTTTTTTCCTGCGCCGCCCCGTGCCTTCGCTGGGGCTTCGCCTGCCTCCTTCCTCCGCGCACCCCCACGGGCCGCTGGCAAAGTGGGGTGGAGAGTGAGACGCGGGGGGCGGGGGCCGGCGCGGCGGCCGGGGCGGCGGGGCGGCCGAGCATGGAAGAGCAGCAGCCGGAACCTAAAAGTCAGCGCGACTCCGGCCTTGGAGCGGCGGCGGCGGCGGCCCCCGGCGGCCTCAGCCTGAGCCTCAGCCCGGGCGCCAGCGGCAGCGATGGAGACAGCGGACCCGTGTCGCCGCAGCCCGCGTCCCCCTCGCCGCCCGCGGCGCCCTGCCTGCCGCCCCTGGCCCACCACCCGCACCTCCCCCCGCTCCCCCCTCCCCCGCCGCCGCCGCCGCCGCCGCAGCAGCATCTCGCGGCGCCTGCTCGTCAGCCTCAGCCCGCGGCCCAGCTGCACCGCACCACCAACTTTTTCATCGACAACATCTTGAGGCCGGACTTCGGCTGCAAAAAGGAGCAGCCTCCGCCGCAGCTCCTAGTGGCGGCGGCGGCCGGAGGGGGCGCGGGAGGAGGAGGCCGGGTCGAGCGTGACAGAGGCCAGACTGGAGCAGGTAGAGACCCTGTTCACTCGCTGGGCCCGAGGGCGCCGGGCGCCGCTTCGCTCTTATGCGCCCCGGACGCGAACTGTGGTCCGCCCGACGGCTCCCCGCCAACCGCAGCGGCCAGCGCCGGCGCTTCCAAAGCCGGGAACACCGCGGCGGCGGCGGCAGCGGCAGCCAAGCCCCCGGACAGCGTCGGCGGCAGTGCAGGCGGCGCGGGGAGTCCCGGCGCGCAGGGCGCCAAGTACCCGGAACACGGCAACCCCGCCATCCTGCTTATGGGCTCAGCCAACGGCGGGCCCGTGGTCAAAAGTGACTCGCAGCAGCCTCTCGTATGGCCCGCCTGGGTCTACTGCACGCGCTACTCGGATCGTCCGTCCTCCGGTGAGTACCTAGCCTTGAGCTGCGTCATGCCTGCTGTCTCCGCGGATGCCCCCACCCCAACCCCCCCAGAACTCGCAGCCATGGCGCTGGGGAGAACAAACCTAGCCTCCGGCGCTCTCGGTTCTCACGCCTGCTTCCTTCTTCTCACCCCCGGCCCCAGCTCCATCCGATTGTGCGCCCAGCTCTGCGCTCCTGGGCTCTGCGGCCGCTACCCAGAGGGCTGCGGTTCAGGGCGCGGAAGTCTCGAGAATACAGCCTTCAGTTTGGAAGTCTGAACCCCTGGGGCCTTCCTTTTTGTTTTACCTTTATTATTCTTTGGAAAGCTACAAACATTAGGGTCATTGATTTTTCTTCCAGGGAAGGGGGTTTAGAGCCGGCGGAAGGTAGGCCTAGTGACTTGAGTCTGAAATCTAGCCTCCAGAAATCCAGTAGGCCTTTGACCAGAGAAATGATCTTCGCAGCGTGTTCTTACAGACCCAAACACCATCTCGTTATTTTCTGCGGAGAATTTATTTACATAGAGTTAGATCTGGAGACATATAGGAAGAGAAATACGTCCTGAACGTCCCTCTCTCGCGCCCCCTGGCCGGGTAACTGAGCGATTCTGACCCGGGTGGGTAGAATCCCAGGGACAGGCGATCCTGTCCTGTTCTGACAGTAGAAGAGAGAAGGCAGGTCAGGCTCAGGCCAGAAAGCAGAGCCGAAGGCACGGAGGGTCAGCCTCTTCCGCAGCTTCTCCGCGACGCGGCACCCACATTCTCACGGCCCTGCCCCGCTCCTTCCTCCTGTCATTTTTTCCTTATTACATCTGCCATTTAGCAGAATTCTGCCAGCGCACGCCCATTTTTCTCGGCTTTCCTTCGGCCATGTTGCAGTCTGTCTCTTGCGCTCTGTGGACCCAAGGCCGAGGCCTGCCGTGAGACAGCCCCTGGGCCGCGAGAGAGGAGGCCGAGGCCTGCCCTCCGCCCCGGCTGGCGGCGCCTGGAAGCCTATGGGGGGCTGCCAGGAGGGTGGCAGAAGTTCTGGTCCACGATCCGGGCTCCTCCGGGAGGAGGCCGGGCACAGCGTAGCCACGCGTCGCTCGCCTCCCGCAGATATCTCGCCTCCCCGCCGCTGCCGGCGGAGCGCGGATCGATGCGCGCTATCAGCCCCGCCATCTCGAGCCCCGTTATTGACACGTCCGGCTCCCTGAACTTCCGAAAAGCTGCTTTGATTGACTCGCCTGATGGATAGAGTGATTGAGCTGTCAGGCCGTGCGGCTCGGGCTGGTCGGGAGGCTGCGATTTTATTACAAGTGTCCGTGCCTTCTGCGCGCACACACACCACCACCACGACATGTCCCGAGCGCACAATCGCAGCGGGGCCTTCCTGGGGATGTGTTCATCTCCTGGGTCATCTCTACCAGCTGCCCGAATTACTAGTCAAAATCAAGGCCTCGTTCCCTGCCACCCCGCCTTCCAGTCCTCTCTGCGCCCTGCTCAGGAGTGGGCCTCTTCTTTGTTCTTGGCGGCTTTCCTTCCTATGGGTCTGGAGTACAAGGGGACTTTCTCCTTGCATGGGCAGTTCAGGGGCTGAGCCTCATCCCAGGCCTGAGCTGCTGTGGTCTGCTAGGCCTGGGCTCTTTGTCACAGGACAATTGGTGGCCCCAGACCCCAGCTCGTCCCATGAGCCAGAAGTTGCCTAGCTTGTCCTCTGTGGCTAGGTTTACAATGTGGGTGAAGACCCTTCTTTGCAGACAGTTGTAGGGTTTACTAGACCTGGCAAGGCCTTAGCTGGACCCAGGAAGCTTCCTAACCATGGCAGGGCCCAGCAAGTAAATGCTGGAAGACTTGGGTGTAGAGGCCAATGGGCAGAGATGCAGGCTTTTCAGGTACAGAGGACTAATCACATCCTCTGGGTCTACCTTCTCTCTCTCCCTTGGTTCCTTCCCATAGCAGCCCTCCTCCCAGGCTGGTATTTGAGAGAGACTTCATCTCGCTGGGGAGGTATCCCATGTCCTTTTCCCATGAAGCACAGATATTTTGTTGGGATTGTCCCTCTGTCTCAGACCTCCTGTCCCTGTTTTGTTCACGGTGAGGCGGGGCGGGGATGTAGTTTGTGAATGCTGGGGAAAGGCTGTCTGCCTTGTTTTCATTGTTCAGGAGTTTTCAATCCTGAAATCATGGCATACACAATATTCAACATTGAGATAAGGGAGACCCTGCCTGGGCAGGTGGCTAGAGGAAAGGGAGGGTCCTCTGTTTCTCTCTAGTGCCTTCCAAGGGACAAAGCAGAAATCCAGCGAGGCCAGAGTCCTGGGAGTAAGGCGTGCAGCTGGGTGAGGGCCTTCTTCTCCTTACAGAGAACTGGGTGGTTGGTCAGTATCTCCCTGGGACCTTAGAAAGGGCTGGGTTCAGGCCAAGGAGAAAGAAGAGAAGGTAGAGTGAGCAGACACCCACTCCACTGAGACCAGGCCACGTCTCACAGCTCCTTCACTATCCCCTTGTTTTCCTGGGTCAGTAGCTACAAGCCACTGGGGCTTGGTTGTAGGTTTGGGGGAGTCTTCTTCCGGGAGGGGAGGATTAGTTTGCAGGCTGGACGGTAGGGTACTCCCCAAGGTCCTGCCCTCACTGCTCCACTCCTGAGCCTCTTTTTATTTCAGGCCTGTGAGGAGAGCAGGCCCCTGACCCCCAGATCGGGGCTGGGCCGGATGGGGCTCCAAGTATCTCACTATCTTGGATTCCTGCCTTCTTGGCCAGGAAAGGCTGTGGCTTAAGGCCTGTCCCCGGCTGCCCTGTTCTGAATTGGGGTGTGGGATGCACCTACCACCTCCACTGGTTTTTCTCCGCCGCTCTTCTGGCCCTCCAGAAAGGAGCCCGGCCACCCCAGCGGCCAGGAGAGGGGCGCTTGGATCCGAGGGGCCGGCCGGCCGGCGGAGGGTAGTTAGGGGCGCAGCAGGGCCTGTGCGAACTCCCCAGAAGCGCGGGTCACAGGGCGCGATCCCCCGCTCGGCTCTGCTATTCTCACGGCTTCCTTTGCCCTCTCCCCCCTCCCTCTGCCCTCGGTCTCCACTCCCCCACCCGGCCCTCTCCGCCGCCGCTGCAGGTCCGCGCACCAGGAAGCTGAAGAAGAAGAAGAACGAGAAGGAGGACAAGCGGCCGCGGACGGCATTCACGGCCGAGCAGCTGCAGAGACTCAAGGCGGAGTTCCAGGCGAACCGCTACATCACCGAGCAGCGGCGGCAGACCCTGGCCCAGGAGCTCAGCCTCAACGAGTCCCAAATCAAGATCTGGTTCCAGAACAAGCGCGCCAAGATCAAGAAAGCCACGGGCATCAAAAACGGCCTGGCGCTGCACCTCATGGCGCAGGGACTGTACAACCACTCCACCACCACGGTGCAGGACAAAGACGAGAGCGAGTAGCCGCCGCGCCCGCGCCCCCTCCCGGCATCGCCGCTGTCGCCTTGCCGGCCCCGCTCCTGGGGAGAGAGACTCGGCGCAAAGGAGGCAGGGGGCACCAGGAAAGGAAGACAGACTGAGAGAGAGAGACCTGCGGAATGGAGAGCCACGTTTCAACGAAAACATTTCTAAAAGGGGAGAGACTCGGACAGGTGCTATCGAAAAATAAGATCTCTTCTCCATTCACAGAATAAGGAAGAAACTGCGAACTCCTTAAAGCTCTATCTAGCCAAACCGCTTACGACCTTGTATATATTTAATTTCAGGTAAGGAAAAGAAATATGTGTAGCGATCTCTATTTGCTGGACATTTTTATTAATCTCCTTTATTATTATTGTTATAATTATTATAATTATTATAATTATTTTATCCCCCACCTCCACCCCTCTGCCCCCAGCCCAGTTTCGTTTTCGTTGCCTGTTTCTTTAAATGTTACCGCTTCTTCGGTGCCTCCCGCCCCGCATCGCTGCCCCTCGTTTCTCTGGGACTTTTCTTTGTGTGCGTGAGAGTGTGTTGCCTCGCGTGTCTGCCCTTCGCCTCTTCCTCACCTCCCCTCCCTCCCCCAGCCCCTTCTGTCGGTTTGTCTGTCCTGCTCCCCTTTCGTTTTCCGGAGACTTGTTGAGAAATACCACTCCCACGGACTGCGAGACTGAACCGCCGCTACAAGCCAAAGATTTTATTATGTTCAGAAACCTGTAGTCTGAAATAAAGTGTACACTGTGCTCACGAGCCCCTGACGGCCCTCCTCTTTGCGGGCTCGGGGAGGGCGCGCGCCGGGGCACCCCCGCGCCCAGCGCGCACAGATCACAAACCAGGCGGAACGCCGGGCCGGGCCTTACGGTTCCCGCACAACGAATGCGGAGGACGGGGAGAGCTCTGTGGCAGAGGCGGCCCAGATTCGGGTTTGGCAGAGGTCTGGAGGGCCTGGTGGGACCCGCCTGGTTTCCCGTCGCCTTCAAAGGACACCGCAGGCCGGAAACCCCTGTCCTGGCTTAGCAAACACAGCCCACTGCTCCCTGCGTTGCGCCAGGCCCAGCCCGGCTGCGGCCTCCTCTTCTCCAACCTGCTTTTCGCTCCACCCTGCACACTTGCATTTTCTCCTTTTTTTTCCTGGTGCAGGTTTTGCTTGCAGGTTTCTCCTCTACAGGTAGAAGGCCTTCCCAGGGTGGGGCAGAGGCGAGGTGGGGGGGGGACTCGCTTCCAAAAGCTACCTGCTGGGGCGAGGGGCCCTGGGCCCTGCACCTCAGCCGGGGGATATGACTCCGTTGGCAAGCGGTGTGTCCCGGCAGCACCCAGAGCCTCACGGGGCATGGATCTTATGGAGGAAAGGAGGCCCGGATGCTGGGAAGTGGTGCGGAGAGCGACTGCCACTCGGTCCAGCTCCTGAGTGGGGTCCCTCCAGGAATCCCAACAAAGGACCGAGGCGGGGGCGGGGGCACAGACAAAAGTCCCCAGGGCACTCCCGGTTCCTGGACTTCCCAGAGGAAATGTCTCACTCTTGTCTCAGTCCCTGGGGCCTGCCCTTCCTGGCTGGACACTCAACGACCGGGGCGAACAAGGGGACTTCCCCTCACCAGGAGGAACCGTTTTCCTTTTGTCCTGGATTTTTTTCTGGAGGGAGGGGAATGAAAATTCCTATTCCTCCCCTTTTCTTTTTTCTACCCTATGTAAGTGTTACTGTATGTGTGTGGCTAGATTTGTAGGTGTCCACACTTGCTTGTGTGCATTTGTGTTCACATTCTGATTTTGGTGCACCTAAGTTGCTGTTTTTATGAATTCGTGCATGTGAGAGTATTGTGCGCCTGGGTAATTAGATGCACACTTGGATTTTCATGTCTGTGAGCCCGTAGTGTGTGTACATGTGCATATTAGTGTCTTCACCCCTGAACGTTTGAAAGTGTGTTTGTGGGGTTTGTGCACGTCTGGGAGCCCTGTTCTCCTTGGGTCTCTTTCTTGTCACAGGAGTGAGATTCAGCCTTTTTTCTTGAAAAATTCGCTGTGATCTGAGGTGATGTCCTGTTCCCTCCTAGCCAGGGAGGCCCAGGAAACCAAGGCCCTCCATATCCCGCTTAGGGTTTGGAGGCTTGGGGTTCTGTGGCCTAGAGTGGAGTTGGAAGGTCCATTTCACATCGCCATGGACCCCCAACTTCATTGCAGTAACCCCCTTCTATCCACCCCCCATCCTTTTCTTGGGGTGTATGGCATGTCCCTGCACGTAATAAGTGTTCAGCCCGTCACGAGTGTGCAGAGTTGGAAGCAGTGGGCTGGATCCTTCCCAGGTGAGTTGTTTGGTGGTGGCTGGAAGCACACACTTTGCTTCCCTTGAGGAGTGGGTCCTGGAATCTTCAAGCTCTCATGGCCTTCAGGTGAGGGGGTCTGAAACCTGGTGCCTGGGATACCTCTCCCCTAATCCAGAGTCCTCAGCACTTAAGGTGCCCCAGACCCTTCTCCTCCAAGCATACCCAAATGCGCTATTGGGAGGTGCTCAGCTCTACAGAGAAACTTCATTTTGAGTGTCTGGGAGGTGGGCGCCCTCCCTTCCTCCTTCCCCACTGTGGCCTCTTAGAGTCCCCAAGCCACTCAAGAACCCCAGGTCCAAAAGCAGAGGGAGGGATCTTCATAAGTGGCTGGGGCACGAGTCTACACGTAGCAACCCCAAGGGGGCCCCTCTTCACCTCCCCCAAGAGGGAGGGAGTGATAACCCTTCCCTATGACTGGATTAGTAAAGCGTATAGATCTGGATGTCATTAGAACGCAATTTGATTTTTTGCTCATCTTCCAGTCACTCGGGACAAATAGAACTTTCCCCATTGTTCAGTGGAGGAAACTGAGCCTCTGAGAACGTACTCATTTAGTCCCTGACTCCAGCATAGCTACGAGTCCTTTTCTGTGTCTGCGTCTGATCTTTACAGCTGCCTTCACTGCAGGAATTTGGCCAGGGCTCTGGGGCAGCAGCCAGAGTGACTCTCCTAAGTCCCCCTGCCCCATTTTCCTTCTTCCTGATTGGGGCAGAGGAGGACTCTGTTCAGACCTCTTTCTGGCACTCCCTTAAAAAAAAGAAAATAATAATCATAAACGGGCATCGATTTCTCTGATTTATGGGGCTGACTTAGGGAGCTGCCTGTGTACTAAAGTCTGGGGCTGCATCAAAATAAATACTGAAGAGCATCATCCTGAGTTCCTCATTTTCTGCCCCTGCCCCCGGTTTTTTTTTTTTTTCTTAAAGATTGGCTTGAACCATGAACTTAAATCTTGCTCAGCCCAGGAGGAAATACATGCTAGCTGAGTCTAAACAGTATTGATCTCTGGCCCTTTCTGAGGGCAAAGGGCTCTGCTTTCTTACTGGAAATTTCTTTTCCTTCAGTAGAGTCATGGGGAGGGGTCTGGACATGGTGGCAGAGGAAGGAGGGAGTAAAGGGGAAGAGGGGTATTTTGGTATTTGGGTGTGTGGGGAAGGCTGTGTTGTCTGTCTTTGTACATACATGTTTCTGGATTGCACATGTATGTACATGTATGCACATATGGGTGTGGGTATTTGAATGGGGTGGTCTTGAGTGTATAGGTTTTAGGGTTGGGGGGTGGAGGTGCACGGTTTGGGTTAATGGGTGCCAAAGTGATTGGTGTGTGTGTGTGCATGTGTGTGCCCAGTTCTCCACTCAAGTCCCCTAGGCCAGGCTGCCCAGGGTACAGAGGGGGAGTAGTCCTCAGGCCTGCCCCCTACCTGGTCTCAGTAGCCCTGTGGATGACATCACCAGGGAGGCTGTCCAGTCCCAGCGTCCCCCTCCCTCCTGCCCTCAGTAGAAAAGGCCAAGCTTCAGGGACAGAGGTGAGCCTTGGCTGACTCCTAGGTGGAAGCCAAGGCCAAGGCCAGGGCCAAGAAAGAGCAACCCTGAAAGGTGTCTGCTGTGCTTCTCAGGGTGCCATCACTTGCCCGTCCACGAAAAGCCCTCCATAGGCCTCCTCCAGCACTTACATGAGAGGAGGCCGAGAGAGACCCGGAGGCCACCCAGCACTCCTCCCCTAGCTTTGCCTCACAGCTGGAGTCACTTAAATCTGGACATCACAATAGGTTCAAACTGGAGATGTGTTCACCCTTGTATGGGGGTATGTGGGTGGCAGAGTATTGCTCCATCCCTCCCCACCTCCACCCCCCGATCTCAGCTTTCCTCTCCCACTTTGAGCTCAGGTGCCGGGGTGGGTAGTCTTCCCTGACAACTTGTGGAAAGGGGGAAAGTGAAATGGCAAGGGTGGGGAGGGTCTCTGCCAGCCCCTTTTACTTTAGGTCACTCTTTGAATGCAGTACTGTTGGAGGGGGCCCTTAGGGATTCTTGAACAAAAGGTTATCATTGTTGGGGGAGGGGGTACTGATCCTGAGAGGAGGAAGCGCCTCACTCAGGGGCACACAGCAAGTGAGAGGCAAAAACACAAGATTCCCTGTCCATCCAGTGCTCTTCCCATGGTCAACGCACAGGCTTACACACATACAAATGCACAATCATGCACACGCTTGGAAAACGCATGCACATAAACAGACATATAGATTGATGCACATAGATGTGTTCACAGCAAGCACATGGACATTGTGGAAGTTTCTGGCACACATTTGTAAAATAGACCAGGAATATAGTTACAGCTGCAGGGCTTTATTCCAAGCCAGTGTAGGATGCAAGACATTGTTTCCGTGGCCCTGGACAGACTTAGGCACCAAGGACACTGGGCCTGCGCGGGTGGGCTGGTTGTGTGGGGAGCAGGAAAACTGGAATCAGGGCAGCCAGGGTGGGGGGAGAGGCCATCCCTTCTCTCTCTTCTCGCGGGCGACTAGGTCCCCCGACTGTGGGCTCAGACACAAACCCGCAGCTACACACTTCATCGAGGCGCAGGCGCGAGTCCAGCACGTGCGCCCCCGCACCTTTCCAGAAGCGCCTTCTGGGAGCAGCCCAGGGCAGGACTGGCCAATTTTTCCCACCCAGGTTTCTCAGAGGACTTGGTAAGTTGTCATTACAATCTGTTCCTCAAGTTCGCCTACAAATGCAGCCTTTGCGCCCGTAGGGTACCACTTTGGAGGTGGAGTGGGCTCCTCCACTCTGGAATTCTCCCCACAGATATGGAGGCGGGCTGCTTTGAGGTCATTTGGGAAGATTTCAGGACGTAGTAATGGAAGATTTCTGGGCATGAGTGGGTCTGCAAAACTCAGAGATTTACTGTGGGCCCGCGGACCCACACATCTTATCCTAAAGAGACGATTGTGATCCACGCTCCTGACTCGGCTTTTGGCGGCAGGGTTTGGACGGTAGCGCATGGAACGCCACGGGCACAAGCCTCTCGCTTCCCCAACTCGGCCGGAGAATTGGGCCTAAACGTGCCCGCACGCATTTAGGAACTAACAGTCACCCACAGATTCTGCCCCCGCCCCTTCTCCCCAATTGAACAGGGCGCCTGAGCTGGGACGCTGGGTCTGGGGTTCCCTCGCCCTCCCGCGGCTGCCCCCCTATGGGCGAGATAGAAGGACTCTCAGGACTGGAGGGACCCAGGAGTATTCCAGATTGGACCAGAATTTCCAAGAGTGGGCTAGGGCCCTGACAGAAGAGCCACAAATTCCGGCAGAAAGACCCGCAGAGTCCTGTCACCTGATAAAGCGAACACAACGCAGAAGTTGACCGATAAAGCTCTCGGGAGCTGCTCCAACTAGGGAAGCAGCAGTCGTTAATTGTCTGAATGTCACTTGCGCTGAAGACAGTGTAGATGAGGGAGAAAAAAGTAACCCCCGGCACCACCACAGCAGATCTCTCCATGCCCTTCCTCCTTTACCTCCCCAAGTACAGGATTTGTCCGCCTGACAGAGTGGAGGCAATTCAAAAGTTGACGCTTGCAGAAGCGTCTAACATTAAAAATATCATTATTACGGCTGACTGTATACCATGGATGATTGTATGTTATGTGATTGTGTTTGAATGAAACTGAATAAAAAAAATAAAAAAGGGAAAAAAATATCATTATTATTTATTGAGGGCCAACCATGTGCCAGGCACATCGCAAGCCATTCTATACAACTTGCTTCATTAAACCTCTCAAAAATCCTTGGAGTTGGATGTTATCATTCCCATTTTACAGATAAGAAAAGTGAGGTCCGAAGTCATCTTACCAAGTCTACACCGAGCCCCATTAAAGTTTACCCTGCAATTTTGTATCACAAGGTACAGGACGATTCGTATTCGCACAGCGCAGTCTCCGCCGTATGTTCTAGACTTCCGCGCATGGTTGGGAGCAGCGCTGACTCCGTTTGAATCTGAAGGAGGAATGATCCTTAGTCTCCTCGTCCCTCTCTTACCTCAAATTATTAACCCAGGTCTCGAGTCCCTACTCGGGCAGCTCATTCCACGTGTCCCATCCCGGTCTTAGATTAGGTTCCCAGGAGATGCCGATCTTTTGCCAAATTAAGACGACCCTCTTCCCTTACCATCGCAGTCAGCAGTTTCTACCCTCACGCCGTGCCCTCCTCCCTGGAGCGCAGGCTGGATCCAGCCCGCCCCATCCGGGCATCTTCCCCTGTGGCCTCGTTCCAGCAGGCCGGGAGCTGCCTGCGCCCAGCGCGCGTCCGCGGAGGGGGCTTCGCAGCTCACTTCCGGTCAGCGCGCCTGGCCGCTCGGTGCCCGCAGTGGAGACCGCAGGCCGGAGCCACCCCGTGCCCCTCCCTCGAGTCGGGGCTGGAGATAGAGCGCTCATCTGGGGCTCTCCCGAGGCCTCTGCGCGCTCCTCGATCTCTCAGGAACCGCGATAAAAACCCTGTTCTGCTTGCCCGGCGCCGGGCGCGGGCCCTGCCCATCCTCTCGCTGGGGACGCGCCGGGAAAGGCCGCCCCCGCCACCTCTTAGGGTCCGTCCCCGGCGCTCCGGGCCACAGGCTCCAGCCATCCAACCACCCCCTCCCCCCGCTCCCCCTGGCGGCTGTCCTTTGTGTATGTTTGGATTTGTGTCAAGGCCGGGTTCGCTTTCCTCTCTTTTCCAGTCCATTTTATTTCTGTGGGCTCCCTGGCCTCTGCACTCCATCTCGTCTTCTCGTCCGAGGTTTCCGTTTTCGCTCCCGAGGCCTCCCCCCTGCGGCAGCCCCCTCCGGTCGCTCCGACTCGCCCTCTGCTGCGGGATGTGCACTGCACTGGCGTCCTTTCGACTCCCCTGCCCGCCCTCCCTCTCCCTTCGCTTCCCGGCTCAGCTCCCAAGTTTACTCTCTCAGCTGCCTTGCACCCGCTGCTCCGAGCGTCGGCTCTTCTGCCCCGGCCGGCTCATGGGGACCAGCGCTGACCTTGGGGGTGGCCAAGCCCCGGTACATTGTCCGGGCACTCCGCAGTAACACCCCCCTCTTGACTCGGGGGCTCCCAAATGGGGACCACTAGGGTACGGTGTGGGAGCGCCCTTCCCCTGGCGGTAACGCGCGTCGGTTTGCAAACTTGGCTGCAGAAACTGTGGCTCCGCGCGGAGTCAAACCTTCCTGGGAAGAGGTAGGGGGAGGGGTACACCTCAGGGCTGCGGACACCCGGCTTCATTTGCGTTGCTTCAGCTTGTCCTGAATGGCTAGCCGAGGCGCGCGCTCTGGCACACACACCATGGGGAGCCCAAACCCTAGCTGGCTCGGCCGCACGGCCTTGGCCGTCCGGGAGCCCCTGGTCAGAGGGTTCAGGCGCCTCCCTCCTTGATGAATGGCTGGGGCGGAGCCGGCCCTCCAAGGGCCGCCAACTGAACTTTCCCGGACTAGGTGAGCGCCTTCCGAAATACTCGCTGCGGGATCCCTTTTGGGGCGAGAGAAAAAGTTGCAGTAGAATTCCAGACTCCGGCTGCCTCTTCCCCCCGGTAAAGCGACCACCTTCCGGGCCCAGAAATGCGCCCACCTCCTCCTCTCACTCTTTTCTGGAGATATTTGGCCAATTCGCTTTTCAGGCACAGCTCCGGCTCCGTGTTTACTCGGAATTTCTTTAAAAGTAGCGGCGCCAAAGTGTCCTCGCTCTGCGCCTTTTCTGGGCGGCGCCCGCCCTGGCCAAGCTTCTAGAAGGGTGCGGCTGGCGGGCGGCAGCGAGAGTAAGGCCGGGGCCTGGCTGGGGCTCCTGCTTCTAACTTGGCCCGCTTTCCTGCTGCCCCTAGTTTAGCGGGTTGAGATCTGCTCTTCACCCCGGCCTCCCGATTTCGGGATCCGTTGAAGTGCCCACCCCTTGGCAACTGGAGGCTGAGAGTTCCCAGGCCAAACCCAGTCCCACTGGCTTCGGGCCCAGGGTTTCTTTTCTGTTTTCCAAAATGTTCTTACAGGGCTGACCTCAGCGACGTGGTGCAAAATGAGAAGTCGTGTTTGTTGGTCTGGGGACCGGCCTGGAAGTGAGGGAACCCGGGTGTTAGCTGCGTATTTGGCAGGGGAGTCAGTGGGTGGAAAGAAATAGCCGCCTTTGCGTCCTGCTCAGACAGAAGTGGACCAAGTGCCCTTGAGGGGCTGGAATTGTTCTTGGGTCCTTCGACTGGGCAGATGAAACTGAAGTTTTTGCTGCGCTCTGCCCACAAACTTTGGCCCCATGTGAAAATGATCAGAGATGCGCAGAGGCCGGGGTAGGCGCCCCCATGCCTGACATTCCTGTCGAAGTGGGCGACTCCTGTCCCCATTCGAAGTCCTGGCGTGGCCAGGCCACCACTGGGTCTGCGCACTTGCCTTTCGTGGGGACTACGGCTTTCCGTTGTCCCCCCTTCCTCCATCCCAAATGGCGGTCCAAGCGGAGATGTTTGTATCACTGCCCTCCCCTGCGGGACTGCTGCCCCGCGTTTGAATTTTGCCACCCAATCCAAGCGAGTCTAGACCCGCCCGGCGAGGCGCGGCGGCTGTCGCTCCCGCTTCCGCGGGTAAGGCGGAGACCCCCTCGCCCCTTGAGACCCTTCAGCGCCAGTGTTGACGGTCATTACTTTAAATTATAAATTCCCACTTTTCTCCCATTGCGTCTAAGCCCGCAACTTAGTTTCAGAGAATGAAGCGTGAAAGCTGTTTTATGGAGATTACGGATGCTTCATTTATTCCCGCAAATAGCAAACATGGCCCGGGAAAAACCGAGCGAGCAAGCTCCTTGTCTCGGATCCTCAGCCGTCTCCGTGTTCACAAGCTCACTTGGCCATGAGACGCCGTCGGGGAAAGCCTCTGCACTGGGCTTGCCTGGAGAAGGGGTCCTCATTCACTCTGGCTGCGATCCGGGAAAGTGGCGGGGGTCCGGTGTTAGCCCTTAGGATCCAGGATCCATGGCTGGTGGGACCCTGGGCATCTCACTGGGCACCTGTCCTTTCCTTCTGCTTTCAGTTGGAGTCCAGAGGAACTTGGGGGGGGGTCTTGCAGTGGAGACCCACATACCACCTCCTGATCTCATTGACCTTCCCATTCCAACCTTCTGCCAGTCCAGATTTCCTCTGAACCCAACTAAGTAGCTTCTTGAAACTATGGATGGCTGGTGTGGCTATTCTATTTTGGATGTCTTTCCAAAATAAAACTGGGCTACACATTCACGGCTCCAAGGGCAGGCAGTGCTCTCTGGAAAGGGCGACCCATCTTGGAAATGGATCGTGGAAATGGGTTCTGGAAATGGATAACCGCTGTTCTACCAACTCACCTAGTGATCCCGTGTGTCTCTTTCCTAGTCAGGGATGCTTTGGTCATTTCACAAGGAAGGAAGTGAAATGCCTCCAGGAGAAAAATGACAGAGGCTTTTCATTCTTCAAGACCAAGCAGAGGAGTTTGAAGAGGGAAAAGTATAAGCAACTAAGAAGAATTTCCAGAGTTCAGGCTTAAATTCCTTTGTGACACTGTGTTATTACCTCCAGCACAGGGGCTTGTCCGCATTCCAGCGTCCCACCCTGGGAGCCTCTCAGGACACAAAAGCTATTGTTGGGTGGGTGGGTGGGTGGGTGGGTGGAGATTTGGCCAGGGGAGCCACAATCGCCCCTTCTCCCACCTTACCTAGCTCACAGACTGGGTGGTGGGGAAGGGTGGGTGGGGTGGGAGTGTCTCTGTTATTTTAGAGGGTCTTGTTTTTCTTGAGAAGACATCTTAAGGAAGTGAGCGTGAGCGTGCCTTTGGGGTATTCCTAGACCAAGTTGAAAAGGATGCCATTTCCTTTATTAAATAGCTGGTGACTTATCTACAGCTTGCCAGGGAGCCCATTTAGTTGCCCCTTCTGCCCTTAATAAAGGCCGGGAGGGACAATCTAAAAGGTTCTTTGAGAGCAAGATTACCCCACAGAACCTGGAGCAGTTCCCCTGGGGTTATAAAGGAAAGCAAGACTAGCCAGGTGAGGGGCACACAGCACTAATTCAGGAAGAGACGAAAGAGGGCTTGCTCCTTGCATGAACAAGTGTCAACTTTCATTAATTACTTGGTCATTTTAATGTGAATGCAAATACCAAAATGCTCCATGCCTATTCTGGATTAATGGCCTGCAAAATTAGTTGAGGTGGGGCCAAAGAGAGGGGTGAGGTATTTAGGAGTGTCAACCCTTCTTTGAAATCTGGAGGGTTTTATTTTTTGTTGTTGTTGCCTTTTCTTTGTTTTGGTTCCTCTCTCCACCCTGCCCTGCTTCCCAAATGTCCAAACGCCTGAAGCAGTAGTCAGTGAGTTGAAAATTTAAAAGAACCAAAAGTGGTTCCTTGGTGAACAGAGGTTGACTTCTGACAATGACAGACATCTGAAGCAATACTTCAGTTGAGTCCTGATCAATTATTCAGTCAATCAACCTGCTAATATTAAGTACCTGTGCCATGGTCAAGGCTAGTGAGATGGAGACCTGCTGTTCCAGGTGCCTGTATGTGGTGGTATGGTGTGGCCCTGATATTCAGATTTGCTGAATTGATTCCTGAAGTCTTTGCCTGGCTGTTCAGCATGTTGTAAACCCACTTGGAGACCGTCTCTTAATTTAGGGAATGTCAGAGGCAATTCCTGTGGGATCATTTTTGGGTGGTTAACTTAGTTGAGCTTATGATCTGTGAAATAGAAAACAAAGTCAGTTTTAGGCGTATCTACCCTAGTTTATGATGTTGGAAGCTTCAGGAAACAAAAAAAAA
>PVKY010002142.1:0-27239 GCA_004027775.1 Bradypus variegatus | reverse complement strand
GGGCAGGGGGCATGGGGGAGAGCTGGGGATGGGAGAGCAGGGGCTAAGGGCCTGGATTTGGGGGTGAGGGAGGGGGGAGGGGCCAGAGTGAAGTCTGACTGCCAACCCTTACCTCTTCCCCTTAGGCTTCTCCTATTTTCTCCTTCCGTGGTTAACCTGGGGGTCCCCCTATCTGTGGGGGTGCAGGTTCAAGGTATCCCATCAGGACAGGTGGTGAAAGGATCAGTGTTCCTGAGAAACCCATACAATGCTAGGTTCCCCTGCTCCCCAGAGGTGGGCTTCACCCTAAGCTCAGAAAAAGACTTTGCGCTCCTCAGCCTCCAGGTAACTGGACCCCACATCCCACCCATGCTGTCCTATTCCCCTCTGTGCCTCTGTCTGTGTGTAAATGCCTCTGTCTTTCCTCACTGCCTCCTGCCTCTCCTCCCACCCCACCTGGTCTCCTTCCACGTGTCTCAGACCCTCTGTCCTTGACCTTCTGCTCTGGCTCTGACCTGTGCCCTCTCTTTTGTGACAGGTCCCCCTGAAAGATGCAGAGGCTTGTGGCCTCCATAAACTCCTTGGAAACCGTGAGGTCCAGCTGGTGGCCCAGTCCCCTTGGCTGAAGAACTCTTTGTCCAGAAAAACAGATACTCAGGGTGTCAACCTGCTCTTCTCCTCCCGCCGGGGACACCTCTTCCTGCAGACTGACCAGCCCATTTATAACCCTGGTGGGCGGGGTGAGTCAGGGCCATGAGCCTCTACCCATAACTCCCTCCCAGCCTGCTCAGGACATAAAAGAAAGGGCCTGGCACACAGGAGGGCTGCTTAGCAAATATTGGCCCTTTCCCTCTCCCCACCCTGGGAATGGGGAGGAATTGGGGCTCACCCACTGTCCCTTGGCACATGGACTCCCACTCACCTCTCTCACCCTCTACTCCCCAGTCCGGTACCGGGTCTTTGTTCTGGATCAAAAGATGCGCCCGGCCACTGACACCCTCACGCTCACTGTGGAGGTGAGATCCTGACCTCTGACCTCCCTGACCCTGGCTGCCAAGGGAAACTCCTCACCCCCCCTTTTCTGACCCTTCCCTGGCAGAACTCTCAGGGTCTCTGTGTGCGGAAGAGGGAAGTGTTCTCCCCGTCGTCCATCTTCCAGGATGACTTTGTGATTCCAGACATTTCTGAGTGAGCTCTCCCTGACCTGGCCATTTGCTAACCCCAACCCTAGCTACACCACCCCAATTCCTATTTTCCCCTTGGCTCTCCACCACACACTGAGGAAAACCCCCAGATCCCCTGCCCTGTGGCCTCCTGAGCCTCTGGCTCTCCAACCGCCCTCTTCCCCGGGAGCTAGGCCCTGGCTCTCCAGTAGCCCTCACCCAGGCACTGAGGCCCCTCTGCATCTGTCCTCAGGCCAGGAACTTGGAAGATCTCAGCCCGGTTCTCAGACAGCCTGGACTCCAACTGCAGCACTGCGTTTGAGGTGAAGAAATATGGTGAGAGCTGGAGAAGCAAGGGTCAGGCAGCTCCTCTCTGGAAGGGAATAAGAGGCAGAAGGAGAGGTGGTGGGAGCAGGGCAGTGGGGAGCTCTGCGTGGTGCATCCCTGAGGGGAGGGGAGTCTTCAGTGGGTCCCTTCACTAGAGTCTGACCTGCCTACTACCCCTTCACCCTGGGTCAGTTCTTCCCAACTTCGAGGTAAAGATCATCCCTGGAGAGCCCTACATCCTGACGACGCCTGGCTTTCTCGGGGAAATCCAATTAGACGTCCAGGCCAGGTAACTGTCCTGCCCCATGCGACTCATGCTCCCAGGCCCCCTTCCCATTTGGGGTGAACATCCATCCTGTGGAGCCCTGCTTCCCCCCACATCCCCAGACCTACCCTCCTTGCCAGTCTGGCATTTCTTCTAGCCCCTGCCTACCTTTTTCCCAATCTCCCCATGGCCACAGGTACATCTATGGGAAGCCAGTGCAGGGGGTGGCATATGTGCGCTTTGGGCTCCTAGGAAAGGATGGTGAGAAGACTTTCCTTCGGGGGCTGGAGAATCAGGCCAAGGTACGAGAGTGTGAGGGGGTTGTGGGGAGATAAGGGGGCTAAGAGAGAAGGAGGTGAGGTCAGGGACTCAGATCTCATCCCATGTCCTGTTTTCTTCTCTGCCCCAGCTGGTTAATGGCCAGAGACACATTTCCGTCTCAAAGGCTGAGTTCCAGGGTGCCCTGGAGAAGCTTAACATTAGTATGTCTGAGCTGCTGGGGTTGCGTCTTTATGTTGCCGCAGCCATCATTGAGTCTCCAGGTGAGCAACTGCTCCCTGTTATACTCCCAGACCCAGGCCTCTGACCTCTGAGCTGCCCACCCCCATCCCGCACACACTTTCTCCACCTTTCTATCAGACCCAGGGTCAGGAAAGACCCAGGAGACTTTGTCCCTCGCCAACTCTGTCTCTGGGTAATTTTGCCCCTTCCCCGTCTCAGTGTTTATTTCTTTTGCTCTTTCATTCATTCATATATTCATTTATTCATTTATAAATCAATTTATGCAACAACACATGGGAAGCACCTTCTGGGTGCCAGGTCCTGTGCTGGGCTCAGAAAGATGAATTACTCAAGGTGTTCTCTGTCTTGTGGGACACCCAAGCCATGTTCCCCACCTTACTCTCCTGCTCCTCTCTTGTGGGCGTCTGTCCCCTGCCTCTCCATTCCCCTGTCTTACAGGTGGGGAGCTGGAGGAGGCAGAGCTTACATCCTGGCGGTTTGTGTCATCTCCCTTCTCCTTGGATCTTAGCAACACCAAGCAACATCTCGTGCCTGGGGCCCCCTTTCTACTGCAGGTTTCTTCTGGAGGGGAAGGATGAGTGGGGTTGGGGAGGGCGAGTGCTGGCCAGGAGGGCAGGGGAGCTGGGAAGAAAGAAGGAGCTCCGCCTTTCTCCATGTTTACCTGCCCCCTCCTCCTCAGGCTCTGGTCCGTGACATGTCCGGCTCCCCAGCCTCTGGCATTCCTGTCAAAGTTTCTGCCACATTGTCTTCTGGGTCTGCTTCTGAAACCCAGGACCTTCAGCAAAACACAGATGGGGGTGGGCAGATCAGCGTTCCCATCATTATCCCTCAGGCCACTCGAGAACTGCAGCTCTTGGTAAGACTCCTCTGACCCAACTCTTTTCCCTCACGGTAGGGAAGGGGGGTGATCTGGGCTCCTGAGGACCCACAGCCCAGAGCCGGGGGAGTTGCTGGGGACCTGGGTCCTGCCACTGACCCTTCCCCGACTGTCCCTTCCCTCCAGGTGTCTGCAGGCTCCCCCCACCCAGACATAGCCAGACTCATTGTGAGGGCCCCACCCTCAGGAGGCCCCGGGTTTCTGTCCATTGAGCGGCTGGAGCCTCGACCCCCTCGAGTCGGGGACACCCTCAACCTGAACCTGCGCGCCACGGGCATCAGCGGGGACAGCGTGTCCCATTACTACTACATGGTGTGCATGAGCCAGGGGGTGGAGGAGGCAGGGGTGCGGGGGGTGCAGTTTTAGGGCTGGGGCTGTGCCATGAAGAGGAAACCATTCATGCCCCTTCTTGTCTTGGCCCAGATCCTTTCCCGGGGTGAGATCGTGTCCATGAATCGAGAGCCCAGGAGGACGGTGACCTCGGTCTCCGTGTTTGTGGACCATCACCTGGCCCCCTCTTTCTACTTTGTGGCCTTCTACTATCATGGAGGCTCCCCAGTTGCCAACTCCCTGCGAGTGAACGTCCAGGCTGGGGCCTGTGAGAGCAAGGTAGTGGGTCAGGAGAGACGGCACGTGTGTGTGCCAAGTGATTACGAGAGAAAAGATGCTGTGATTGCAAACAGGGCATGGATTTATTTGGGGTGCACTGAGGATGCAAGGGACCGAAGGAAGCTCCTCCCTCCAACTGTCCCCCACCTCTCACCTCGGCCAGCTGGAGCTGAACGTGGACGGAGCCAAGGAATATCATCCTGGGGAGTCCATAAAGCTCCACCTGCAAGTAGATTCTCCAGCCCTGGTGGCGCTGGGAGCTGTGGACACAGCTCTGTATGCTGTGGGTGGCAGGGCCTACAAACCCCTCAGCATGAGCAAGGTTGGTCCAGACCCTCTCCCAGCCTTCCCTCCCCTCTCTGGCTTGTCCCCCAACCTGCCCTGAACCCCTAGCCCAGCGCCTAGGTCCCACTCACGCTCCCCAAGGCCTCTCCCAGGCTGCCCACCGGCCTTGTCCTCATCCACCTTGCTGGGCCCCCTGGACTCCATTCCCCCATGCTCTTTGTCACCTCCTTGCTTGTCTGTACGCTGCCCTCTCACCCACAGCCTGCCCCTGCCCTGCACTCTTTTCTTTACAGCATTCCTGCCTTTTCTTGCCAGGTCTTTGAAGTCATGAATAGCTATGACCTCAGCTGTGGCCCTGGGGGTGGGGACAGTGCCCTTCAGGTGTTTGAGACTGTAGGCTTGGCCTTTTCTGATGGCGACCAATTGACCTCGGTCAGAAAAAGTGAGAGCAGAGGAGGAAGGGGAGAGGGTGGTGGGAAGGCAGGAAGAAGGGCCGGGCCCCCTGAGGGGTACAGGGAGGGAAGGTGGGAGACCCCACGCCCCATGGCATGGCTGCAGTCCTGCTTGCTCCCAGGTGTGAGCTGTCCCAAGAAAATGCGGAAAACGAGGAACGTGAACTTCCAAAAGGCGATTAATGAGAAGTGTGAGTTGCAGGCACCTGAGCAGCCACTGCAGCTCTCCAGTGGTGCAGGGGTCAGGGTGGGGAGTCAGCTTCCTAGCCTCTTGCCCCTTGGTGAGCCAGGGTATGGTATTCGGGGCCAGAGAGCCAGGTTCTGGGTGGGAGGCAGTGAGCCAGGGCTCTCTCCACTGGCCTCTCTGGCATTTCTGGTCTCTCAGAGCAAGTCCATGTGTATCTAGGGGTCAGGGTGAGGGAGTGGTGAGGGGTGTCCCTTCTTTGGTCCTGTGCGCTGACCCTCACCCTGGCCCCGCAGTGGGCCAGTACGCTTCCCCGACAGCCAAGCGCTGCTGCCAGGATGGGCTGACGCGGCTGCCCATGGTGCGCTCCTGTGAGCAGCGGGCGGCCCGCGTGCAGCAGCTGCCCTGCCGGGAGCCCTTCCTGTCCTGCTGCCAGTTTGCCGAGGGCCTGCGCAAGCAGGCCCGTGCCAGAGACCAGGGGGGTGTTGCCCGAGGTAAGGGGCCGGGCGGGGCTGGGGGCCGGGCAGGGGCATCTGGAAGAGCAGGGCGCCCCCTCCTCATTCTCTTGCCCCTGGTCCCCAGCCTTGGAGCTGCTGCAGGAGGAGGACTTGATGGAAGAAGATGACATTCCCGTGCGCAGCTTTTTCCCGGAGAACTGGCTCTGGAGGGTGGAGAAAGTGGACCACTCCCGCACGTGAGGGCATATGTCCCTGTCCCTTGGCTGTATCTGGGGCCAGCCCTGGGTGTGACGGGCCTCTCCACCTTTCCTGTCACAGATTGACAAATTTCCTCCCCGACTCGCTGACCACCTGGGAGATCCATGCCGTGGGCCTGTCTCGGAGCAAAGGTGTGGTCATCCTGCCCAGGCCTCAGGTCACCCCTCTTCTGTCGCCCCTTGACCCAGGCTCTGTGCTTGGCCCTTTGCTCTCACTATAGGAAGGGGGTCCAGAGACCTGGTGAGGTCTGTACCCAGCACCCACCTGGGCTGGGAGGGTCATTCTCTGCCCTCCTTCCCGTGACTCTGATCCCTGGCCTCTGTCTCCCAATGGTCCCTCCATTAGGCTTGTGTGTGGCCACACCGGCCCGGTTCCGTGTGTTCCGTGACTTCCACCTGCACTTCCGCTTGCCCAGCTCTGTCCGCCGCTTTGAACAGCTTGAGCTCCGGCCTGTGCTCTACAACTACCTGGATAAAAACTTGACTGTGAGGGCCCGTGGGGACCTGAGCACATAAGGCTGGTGGGGTGGGAGCCGGGGCAGGTGAATGTGGAGCCTACCTGGCCCGGGGCTCTGGCCATCCCCCTGTCTTCCTGTCTCCAGATGAGTGTCCATGTGTCCCCAGTAGAGGGGCTGTGCCTGGCCGGGGGTGGAGGCCTGGCCCAGCAGGTGCTGGTACCCGCAGGCTCTGCCCAGCCTGTTGCCTTCTCCATGGTGCCCATGGCAGCTGCTGCTGTATCATTGAAGGTGGTGGCTCGAGGGTCCTTGGAGTTCCCCATTGGGGACACAGTCTCTAAGGTTCTTCACATTGAGGTGAGTGGAACACCATTGACTCTAGATCCCCAGGCTCCCAGATTCATCCTCCCTTCCCCAGCCCACCCCAGCACCTTCATTGTGGGCCAGGCCAGGGGCCCAACACCCAGACCCAATGCCTGGGTCTGTTTCTAACTTCTACAGTCCTGACCCAACTCTGTCCCTGAAGTTGAAACACAAAGTTTCCCAGGGTGTCTGCACAAGAGGGGGACAGGTTCTGAGTCCTGTATAATCTCTCATGACTGTGTTTCCCCTGAGACAGAAGGAAGGGGCCATCTTCAGGGAGGAGATTATCTATGAACTCAACCCCCTGGGTGAGTTACCCCTCCCATCCATGGCCACCTCTCACTGCGCCTCAGTTTCCTAAGGGTTGGGTGTGGCAGGGGATAAGAACAGCAGGGCAGGCTCTCAACTTCCCCCATCTCCCCAGACCACCAAGGCCGAAGCTTGGAAATTCCTGGCAACTCTGATTCCAACATTATCCCTGACGGAGATTTCAGCAGCTTTGTCAGGGTCACAGGTGGGAGTGTCATCCAGTCCTTTCTGGCCAGGGGTCCCCAGACCTACTCTCAGCTCCTCACCCCTTTCCCTCACTGTAGCTTCAGATCCCCTGGACACCCTGGGCTCTGAGGGGGCCTTGTCGTCAGGAGGCCTGGCCTCCCTGCTGAGGCTTCCCCAAGGCTGCGGGGAACAAACCATGATCTACTTGTCTCCAACGGTGGCTGCCTCCCGCTATCTGGACAAGACGGAGCAGTGGAGCAAACTGCCCCCTGAGACCAAGGACCACGCAGTGGATCTGATCCAGAAAGGTTGTGGGTGCAGGGGCAAGCAGGAGTCAGGGCCAGGGGCAACTGATAGAAGATGGGCAACCCAGGAGGCTAGGGAGGGGAAGAAAGGGGGGCACTTATGGGGACGGGGAGCACTTGGGTACAAATGGCGGGAGAGCTGGTTTCACCTCAGCAGCTGCCTCTCCTCTCCAAGGCTACATGCGGATCCAGCAGTTTCGGAAATCAGATGGCTCCTACGGGGCTTGGTTACACCGCGGCAGCAGTACCTGGTGAGGTTGGGGGACCAGTCAGGGCAGAGGGATGGAGGAAGGACGAGCACCTCAGGGCACAGCCCCAGCCATCCCATCCTCCCCACCAGGCTCACGGCCTTTGTGCTGAAGGTTCTGAGTTTGGCCCAGGAGCAGGTGGGCGGCCCACCAGAAAAGCTGCAGGAGACTGCTAGGTGGCTGCTGTCCCAGCAGCAGGCTGACGGCTCCTTCCAGGACCCCCTCCCCGTCCTCCATAGGGACATGCAGGTGCTGGGCTGGGAGGCAGGCTTAGGAGCACTGGTGGGAGATGTCGCTGCCTTTCTCCTCCCTGCTGACATCCTCTTTCTCCCCCCACCAGGGGGGCTTGGTAGGAAATGATGAGACCGTGGCGCTCACAGCCTTCGTGGTCATCGCCCTTCATCACGGGCTGGCCATCTTCCAGGACAAGGATGCAGAGGAGCTAAAGGGGAGAGTGGTGAGGACACTGGGTGTCTGCCCCTTGGCTGGCCCTCAGGTCTTCCCCACACCCTGTTTTCTTTGGGAATGCAGGTCCAGCCCCTAGACCTCCCACCCCTTTTCTTCTCCTAGAAAACTGCCATCTTAGCTGCAAACTCCTTCCTGGGGACGAAAGCAAGCACTGGGCAGCTGGGCACCCACGCAGCCGCCATCACGGCTTATGCCCTGACGCTGAGTGGCGCCTCCAAGGACCTGCGCGATCGCACCCACAACAACCTCATGGCCATGGCCCAGGAGACCAGTGGTAAGGCTCCCGGGGGTCCTGGCCATGAGTCTTGGGCTTGGGGGACCATGGGACCCATGAGTGTCCCCAAATGGAGAGGTTGAACAAAGACCTGAGAAGAAATTCAAAGGGATAAAACAGAAGAGCCCCACAGGAGGGGCGGCAAAGGGTCAGGTCCTCGGGACACTCTGCCGCTGCCTCCCCCATGCCCCCGTGCCTCTCCCTTCCCTTCAGATTATGTGTACTGGGGCCCAGTCATCAGGTCTGAGAAGAATGCTGTGTCGCCCACCCTGGCTCCTCAGAGTCCATCAGACCCCATGCCCCAGGCCCCAGCCGTGTGGATCGAAACCACGGCCTACGGCCTGCTGCACCTGCTGCTTCAGGAGGGCAAGGGGGATATGGCCGACCGGGCTGCAGCCTGGCTCACCCGCCAGGGCAGCTTCCAGGGGGGATTCCGCAGCACCCAGGTAGGGGCTGTCCTGGGAACCTGGGCATGGGTGGCCCTGAGGCCCAGCGCCTGAGTCCTGGCTCAACCTCCCCAGGACACAGTGATAGCCCTGGATGCCCTGTCTGCGTACTGGATTGCTTCCCACACCACCGAGCAGAGGGGCCTCAACGTGACCCTCAGCTCCATGGGCCGCAATGGATTCCAGTCCCACACTCTCGAGCTTCACAACCACCAAATCAAGGGGCTGGAGCAGGAGCTGCAGGTGAACCACCCCCTCACCTGGTTGCCATGACCCTGGGACCTGTTGGGGCCAGGCCAGAAGCCATCCCTGCCCTCCCACCCTGCAGAAGCCCCCATGGCTCCTCTTCTTCCAGACATCCTGGCTGTGGGACCTTGGGAAAGTTACCTAACCTCTGAGCTTCACTGTTCTTATCTGTAAAATAACATGGGCAGAGTCAACAGGGTTTTTAGGTGGCTGAAGTGAGGTAAAGTGTGCAAAGGTCTAAACTTGGTGGAAGTGTGAGGGGGAGTTACATTTTGGGAGGAGATAAGTTGGGGCAGCAAACAGGTTTTTTTTCTGTGACCTTCTGACACCTCTTTCCCCTTTCTATTCCTGAAAGTTTTCCTTGGGCAGCAAGATTAACGTGAAGGTGGGAGGAAACAGCAAAGGCACCTTGAAGGTGAGAGCTGGCAGCTCTGGACACCTGGGGGCCAGGAAAGGACCAGGGCTGGGTGAGGGGCAGAGGAGGGGGAGAGGGCGTCTTGAGTGGGAAAACTGTGGCTAGAGCTCCATGGTGTGGGAAAAGAACAGGACGGTTCAGGGTTGTGCTGCCTCCTCATTTGGGGTTCCACCATCTTTGGGGTCATTTCCATTACCCCTTAGTGCTGATGGCTCACACACCCAGATCCTCAAGCCAGGCCTCCCCTGAAACCCCAGGTCACACAAAAGTGTCCCAAGCCCCTTCTTCCTGTGTCCCTTCCCCTGGCTGAGGGAACTCCTTCCCCCAGTGCCCAGCTGCCACTCGAGGCCTCTGAGCCCTTCCTATTGTCCCAGGAGCTCCTCCTCTGCTCCCCTGCTGCCTAGGACTCTCTTCTCTGGGTCCTGGACTCCGATCACCCAGTCTTATAACCATTCTCCCTACACTCCTGCCTCCCCGGCTCTGATCCCTGTACACACAGCAGGTTCCCTTGGAGAAAAGCCAGGGATCCCCCGAGGCTTACACAATTGGGCCACCTCCTGCCCTCCGGTCACCCATCTGTACAGAACCCCCAGCTTGAGTGTTCTTCCTTTGCTTCTTGTCTCATGGGACCAGCTTACTCTCACCCTTCTCCCTGAGGCCGCCGCCTCTCACCCCAGTCCAGCCCACCCTCTTCTCCATCTCATGGTCTTGCTGGCACCTGCCAGGGGTTTGGTGCCTGTTCACCTTTCTGCACTGCTCAGTGATGGGGCGCGAGAGGGGCCGCAAATCTCTGTCCAGGGAGACACCCTTGGGGGTGCCCCTCGAGAGAGGTCTGTGGCCCCAAATGTCTTGTGTTGTCCCCTGTCCCTCCCTGGGCCAGATTCTCCGTACCTACAATGTCCTGAACATAAAGAACATGACCTGCCAGGATCTTCAGATCACGGTGACAGTCAAAGGCTACGTGGAGTACACGAGTGAGTGTTGAGACTGGGATCCATGGGGGCCGCAAGAGGGCTGGCGCTGGGGGCCCAGCGGCTGCCTGTGCACCCCCTCCTCACAACACCTCTCTGGGCAGTGGAAGCCAACGAGGACTACGAGGACTATGAGTATGAGCAGCTCCCAGCCCGGGACGACCCAGACGCCCACCCCCAGCCTGTGACGCCCCTGCAGCTGTTCGAGGGACGGAGGAACCGACGCAGGAGGGAGGTGCCCAAGGTGGCGGAGGAGCAGGAGTCCAGAGTGCAGTACACCGTGTGCATCCAGTGAGTGCGGGGACCCCAGGGGGTGGCAGGAGGGTGGGGCAGGGTGTGGCCGGGCTGGGAGAACCTGGACGACCTGGATGGCGGCTTGCACCTCCGCAGGCGGAACGTCAAGGCGAGGCTCTTCGGCATGGCCATCGCCGACATCTCCCTCCTGAGTGGGTTCCAGGCCCTGCGGGCTGACCTGGAGAAGGTATGGCTGGCTGCCCAGAGGGCCCCCTTCCATCCTCAGCAGCACCGCTCCACCCCGGTGGCACCCCTAGGCACCAAGTTCTGCCCTGGGCACCTCCCAGTGATAGTCTCCCTTCCTCCAGCTGACCTCCCTCTCCGACCGGTACGTGAGTCACTTTGAGACGGAGGGGCCTCATGTCCTGCTCTACTTCGACTCGGTGAGTGGGGACCTCACCAGTGCCGTGCTTAGCTGCTATAGGCCATGTGGCTTCTCGGGAAACTGTGGCAAGCCTGCAGCCAGTGCTCTGGAGGGCTTGGGGTGTCAGCAGGGAGACAGGACAGGGTGTGAGTCAGCAGTGAACAGCGTGACCAGGCCTGGGCAAAGGGCTTCTCCTGAACTACCACACAGGCTCAGGCAAGCACCGGAGCTCCAGGGTCCCCAGCTGCTTCTCTGCATCCAAATACACCTCAGCCAGTGCAGGGTGTGCTGCGGCTGTGGCCCCGACCACGGCGGGAGGACCAGAGCCAGCAAAGGGCTCCAAGGGAAGGGCAGGGAAAGGGCTTTAGAGGGAACCTTCCATAAGGCTGGCTGTGGCCCACTTTAAGAGCTACCTTTGCTGAGATTATGACCCTCTTCAGTTTTTTTGTTTTTGATATTAAAATATGTTTTCTTTTATGAAGTGATGGTGGTCGTAGATGATAGGCATTTTTGTCTTTTCACAGCCTTATTTGGCTAAAATAAAGAATTACCAACCCTCCAATGGGATGATGATGATGATGATTTGAAATTTATTGGGAGAACATGTGAGAAAAGCACAGTGTCCAGCCTTGGCCAGGTGTCTGGAGATCAGGGAAGACCGCTGCTGCCCTGTGTGAGCAGAGGGACCAGACCCATGAGCCCGAGGAGAAAGGCAGAGGAGTCTGGGTTGAACTCAATGGAAAATGAGAAGCCAGGAAGATTTCTGGCAGGGAGCTGACAGTGTAGCAGTGCCACTTTAGGGAGACTAGTAGTGGCACTGGGACAGGACTGGGCCTGTGTGGGTGTGAGGAGGGGGTAAAAGAGAACGGGCGGGACGGGCGCAGCTGATGCTAGGTTATGGCAGATGAAGAAGGCCATTGGGAGGGTGAACAGGTTTGGGGGTCAGGCAGAGTGAATTTGGTGAATTTTTCAGTCCTGCCAAAATCCTAATGAAAGGCTGGAGCTGAACGTTCAGTTTGGTTTTCAGCCTGGAAGGGTTTGGTGAAAGCCAGGGGGTAATATTGAGGCAGGGGAGAGCCAGGGCTGGTACTGTGCTTCTGGGAAGAAAGAAGGAGGGAATGCAAGAAACAATCAGGTCGGAACCAGGGATGGTCCAGGAGCCAAGGGGCAGAGGCTCACGGGGAGAGTGTCCGTGAAGTGAATGCCGCAGAGGAGCCTGGGCACGGAAGCCTGGAGAAGGTCACCAGCAGAACGGTGAAGTCACCAGAGACCTTGCAGAGCAGTTTTTAGAGGTCTGGCAGCAGGACGGTAACGGAATGCGAAGGACACCGGAGATAAGACCAACAGGAATCAATAGAAGCCGCCAAGGAAAGGCAACACAGTGGGTGCAGAGCCTGTTGGGGACTGGGCCTCTGACCTCTCCTCATGTCCCGGTGCCAGGTACCCACCTCCTGGGAGTGTGTGGGCTTCGGAGCTGTGCAGGAGGTGCCCGTGGGGCTGGTGCAGCCAGCCAGTGCAACCCTGTATGACTACTACAACCCCGGTGAGCATCCCAGGGCCCGGGGCCAAGGCAGCCAAATGCCTGACCATTGGGAGGTTTGGGGCCAGCGCCCTGGGTGGGACATTGGGAACCCCAGCAGTGAAGGGTGGCAGGGGAATCCCATGCTTTATGGTGGGGGAAGGGCGCATAGAGGATGGCACCACATCCTAACTCCCCACTCTGCTTCTCTCCAGAGCACAAATGTTCTGTGTTTTACGGGGCACCAAGTAAGAGCAAACTGTTGTCCACACTGTGCTCTGGTGACGTCTGCCAGTGTGCTGAGGGTAAGGCCCAGGGCCCGGAGCAGGGCGGGAAAGCCAGGCAGTTGGGGCCTACTGACTGTTCCATCCGGGCCCCTTGATTTCAGGGAAGTGCCCTCGACAGCGGCGAGCCCTGGAGCGGGGGCTACAGGACAAGGACGGTTACCGGATGAAGTTTGCCTGCTACTATCCCCGTGTGGAGTACGGTAAGTCTGCCCACCCACGACCTTGGTCCTCACTCTCCCCCAGGGACCAGCGACTTTGGTAGCTCCAGTTCTGCCCACGCCTCCTGGAGGCCCACATGCGGCCCCTGCTCTGACAACAACTTCCAGCCCCATCGGCCTCAGGGTATCTAACTTTCCCTCCCTTCCCCTCACTCCCTCCTAGGCTTCCAGGTTAAGGTTCTCCGAGAAGATAGCAGAGCTGCTTTCCACCTCTTTGAGTCCAAGATCAATCAAATCCTGCACTTTAGTACGAAGGGAACTGGGGACGTGGGTGGGCTTAAGGGGAGAGGGACTGAGGCCTGGGTGTGGGGCAGGACTTCACGGCTCTCAGGAGAGCCTGGCCGCCTGGAAGAATGAAAGCCACTGCCTCTTGGAAGCTCTGGACTTGTCTGTAACTAGGAGAGCGTGGTGCCTCCCTGGCAGACGAGTGGTGAGGGTTAAATGAGGCCTACCCTGAGGCCTCTTTGTGCATGTTACCCCCTCAGCCAAGGACACCAAGGCCACTGCCGGGCAGACCCGAAACTTCCTGGTTCGAGCCTCTTGCCGCCTCCACTTGGAGCCTGGGAAAGAATATCTGATCATGGGTCTGGATGGGTCCACCCTGGACCTCAAGGGGGAGTGAGTCCTCTGGGCCCCTCGGTCCCTTCTGTCCTCATGCCTCATGACCGCCCTTGGGGAACAGATCCCTGACACCTAGGCCATCCCGCCTCGGAAGCCAGGTGCCTCGTGCTCCCCTCTCCTGCCTGCCCACCCTCCTGACCCCTGCTGATTGCCCCTTTACCCCCCACAGCCCCCAATACCTGCTGGACTCAAACAGCTGGATCGAGGAGATGCCCTCTGAGAGCCTCTGCCGGAGCACCCGCCAGCGGGTGGCCTGTGCCCAGCTCAGAGACTTCCTGCAGGAGTACGGCACTCAGGGCTGCCAGGTGTAGGGCTGCTTTCCCAGCTTCCTCAGAAGGAGCTGAGCTGGGAAGGGCAATGCTGGAAGGGGTTGCATCTGGTGCCCTGAGCATAGCCCCTGGGCAGGGCTGGGGGCATAATAAAGGCCTTTGGCAGCCAAGTGTCAGTGTGTGTCTCCTGGAGTAAGAGTGGTGTCCCCAACTGCCCATTCCAGGTCCTGGGGTCCCAGGCCAGGGTTTGCATAGACTCAGAGCCTTGGATGACTGTTGGGGTGTCCAATTCTACCAGAACCATCCCAGGTGACTCTAGGGAGCTCAGCCCATCTTGGCACCATCCTGAGCAGAGCTGTGACCCAAGAGCCAAATTCTGTGGGTCCAGAGTCCCCACTGAGGTCTCTCTTCAGCTGGGCCTCCCGGACCCTCCCCTGGCCTGGGAGTGGCCAGCCCGGCAGGCATGCGCCCAGCTAACACCTCAGCCCTCAGGACTTGCGAGCTGCTGCCCAGCTACCACCGCCCCACCCCTTCTCCATGCTCATGCATCTCACCCTTCTAGGATCTGTTGCTTGATTGAGCCCCAGTCTGTTGAAAATCTTTTGGAACTTGATCCTGTTCTCGGTGGCATTAGGTAACTTCCCCAGAGTTGCGTATCCATAGCTTCATCCAGGTACTGATTGCAAACAAGCTTCCAAAAGGCTGATCTTGATGTGTTTGTCAGGACTCAGAAGACTGTCATTCAGCTGGGGCTAACCCTCCCCTGCCATGCGGTGGATAAGCACAGGTAAAGCCTAGAGATCGGAAGAAATTTAGTGAGCTCAGTTCTGAAGAAAAAATGAAACAATTCAACAACCTCTCACTCAATCATTAACAGCAATTCATGGGACTCTAATCCATGCCATGCCCCATGCCAGGTACCAGAGATACAGCTATTAACTCTCCCTGGGGCTCACTGTTGGGGGATACACGAGAGGGTGAGCAGTCCCTGTTGTCTGTGGAAGGCGTGGTGGAGGGGAGCCACGGGGGCACACAGTAGAGACAACCACCCAGTCAGGGGGAGTGTCAGGGGCGAGGCAGGGAATGTCCCTGAAGGAGATGACATCTAAGTTGGGTTCTGAAGGCTGGAAAGGAGTCAGGCAAAGAGAGTGGGGGGTAGAGGAGGGGATTAAGGCAGAAGAAGGAGAAGACACAAAAGCTCAGAAACAGGAGCAGGACAGAGCACTTTTTGTAATTCATTATGTCTGGAATTTGGGTTTGGTGTTGGGTAGAAGAGATGGAGCTGGCAAGGTAAGTAGAGCTGGTTTATAAAAGGCCACATCCACAAGCACTCCAGCTTTCTGGGTCACTCTCCTTTCAAATTGAGCCCCCTCCTATTCCATGCAACTTTGGGAAGTGCTGACCTCCCCCAGCATTTCAGAGGCTTCCTGGGGCTGTTGCTTACATAGGCCTGCTTGCCCATCAGACCTCTCTCCTGATGCCAGTCACCAGTGGTGTAAACCCATTTATCAGAGCCAGGGATTCGGCTGCAGCTGAGTACAACATGGCCTGGGTCTGGGAGGTCTAATGGGAGGAAGGCAGCAGCTGTTGGAACCCAACCCCGGAAATCTCACCCCTCTTTTCTCCCTCTCATTCCCCGGCATGGATGCAAGCTGAGCTGAACCTTTCCCTCCAGGACCCCCAGCGGTTGACCAGTTTAGAAAGCAGCACAGCTGGGACCTTGATGGACTCGCTGGTGATGCTGCTCATGTTCTAGGCAAAGCTCTGAGGGGGGGAAGGACTTTACACCCCTGGGTGCTGTGGTCTGCTACAGAGTCAGGGATGGGGACTCGGGGCAATGTGGGCGTCAGGACCCTCTAAGCTCTCATACTCCTCGCAGGCAGCCCTGACCTCCCTGAGACCTGGCATGACCCCAAGTCCCTTCTCTAACCCCCTCAACTGCCTCCTGGTCCATAAAAGTGGTCCTCCATAGTCCTTGGTCCAGTGGGACCCCACCCCTTGTGGCCAGGGCTCCCAGAATGAGGGGTGGGCCCCTGATTTCAGCAGTGGCTATGAAGTTCCTTCCTCAGGACGCTGGAATTGATGGGGGACATGCAGAGTCCTACCTGGAACTTACTCTGTCCCAGGAGCTGGACCTGTAACCTGTAGACTCATCCCTGATGACGGTTCTGTTCTGCCTGCCCCCTGGGAGCAGAAGCCCCTTGAATGCAGGAGTGGGGGGAGAGCAGAGGAGGGACAGAGCAAGAAAACTGCCCCTGCCCCTTGGGGTTTTCGGTTCCCTACCCTGGTCTTCCAAGTTTAGTGAGATCCCCTCTCTTGCTTTCCTGCTTTTTAGTTTGCGAGATACTCCTGTATAACAATTTGTATTTATGGCTCAAGCCAGCTCAAGTTGATCTCTTTTCCCTGCAACCAAAGAGAGATGCTCTTGGTGGTTAAGGCATAGATTCTGCAGCCAGATCACCAGACCCAGATCCTGGCTCTGCCACTTCCTAGCTGTGCATTCTTGGGCAAGCCACTCAGCCTCTCATCTCGGTTTCTTTATCCATCAGAAGGGGGACAATAAGAGTACTGACCCCAGAGCATGGCTGCAAGGATTAGTACAGGTAAAGCCCTTAGAACAGTCTCCAGTGTGTGGTAAGTGCTCCAAATGCACCATATAATTCTGTCACCTCCTGAATGCTTTTAACAGTGATAGGAAGAACTATTAATAACTATGCCGGGGCTACAGGTATACCCTGGATGCCCCAGGCAAACCAGCACACCCAGGTGCCCCAGAGGCAAGTCAACACCCCACCCCACCCCCGTACACTCACAAACCCCTCTCATCCCATTCTGTCCCTCAGATAACCCTGGAGGGCACAGTAGGCCGGGACTGCCATTTTCTGAGATGAACTTTGTGGCAACAAGCTGGTCCAAAGGGTATGGTGGCAGGGAGAGGCCAGGCCAGGAGTGGACGCATTTGCCTGTGTGGTAGACGTGGAGCCGGAAAGCTTATTCCGGCTGTGGAAGCAAGTTCAGGGTTGCTTCTCCCTTCCGTTCTTCATGATGGATGCTTAGTTCTTTGAAATGTGGACTCCCCAAGGCCAAGAGGAACTGATGCCATTTCAAGAATGTGCTACTCTAAAAATGGGCTAGTGGGGAGAGGGGACCTGAGGGAGGGGTCAAGGGAGGCCCCAGCACGGCCCAAGCAGCAAGCTGGATGGCCAGGGCTCAGGGGCTATAAGAGGCCGCGCCAGGCCCTCCGCGTGGGTCTCCGGCCATGCTGCTCCTGGGGCTGCTGCTGCTGACCCTGCTGGCTGCTGCCCGCCTGCTGGGGGGCCAGTGGATGCTCAGGGCCCTTCAACTCCCGCCTCTTGTCCCAGGCTTCCTTCATCTGCTGCAGCCCAACCTCCCCCTCTATCTGCTCGGCCTGACCGGGAAATTCGGGCCCATCTATAGGCTCCGCCTCGGGCTGCAAGGTGAGGGCCCACTCCATCCCTGGGCCCCTGCAGCGGGGCAGGCGGGGTGCTCTCCCCACAGACACCTGCTTTGGTTCTCCCCAGATGTGGTGGTGCTGAACTCCAAGAGGACTATTGAGGAGGCCATGATCACGAAGCGGGTGGACTTTGCTGGCAGACCCCAGACACTCTCTTGTAAGGGGCGGGGGCATTTCTTGAAGGCAGAAGCAGGGGCTGGGAAAGGCAGGGGCAGATCAGGCCCTTGGCTTCCTCAGTCAGTACTGACTCTCCACCCCCCACCTCCACCTCTACCCTCAGACAAGCTGGTGTCTCGGGCTGCCCCGGACCTGTCGCTAGGGGACTATTCCCCACTCTGGAAGGCTCACAAGAAACTTACCCGCTCGGCCCTGCTGCTGGGCCTTCACAGCTCCATGGAGCCCCTGGTGGAACAGCTGACCCAGGAGTTCTGTGAGGTGAGGCTGGGCTCCCACAGCCACCCCAGGTCAGCATCCCCTCTCCCAGCAGACTCTGTGGCTTGCTTAGCTCATGCTCCTCCTCCACAGCACATGAGAGCCCTGGCTGGTGCCCCCGTGGACATCCAGAAGGAATTCTCCTTGCTCACCTGCACTGTCATCTGTTCCCTCACTTTTGGAGTCAAGGTCAAGGCTCTGCTCTGTTGCCCTCACATACCCTTGGGCCCACCCCTCCCTGACCCTCCCCTGGGCTTGAACCCAGAAGGTTTCCTCCTTCTCTGGCAGGAAAAAGCCACAGTGTGTGCCTTTCGTGACTGTGTCCGGGACTTGATGAAAACCTGGGACCACTGGTCCATCCAGATTTTGGACATCATTCCCTTTCTCAGGGTGAGGGGTGGGGGAACAGATACATCTGGGTCTTCGGAGAAAAGGTGGGGATGGGGGGGGATAGATTTTCTTCCCAGCACCTACACTCTCTTGCTTGCCGCAGTTCTTCCCCAACCCAGGTCTCCGGAGGCTGAAGCAGGCCATGGAGAACAGGGACCGAATGGTGGAAAAGCAGCTGAGGCGGCACAAGGTGGGGCCGTGTCTGGGGTAGGCTCCTCCCCAGGCCACAGCCAGTGAGGCCCCTGCCCCAGGGCTAGGCAGGGTCTGGTGTACCCCACCAAGCACTGAGCCCTGCTCCCCCTGCCATCCCCAGGAGAGCCTGGTGCCAGGCCAGTGGAGGGACATGACAGACTACATGCTCCAAGGGGTGTGGAAGCGGAGAGGAGAGGCGGGCCTCGAGCTGCTCCACGAAGGTCATGTGCATATGGCTATGGTGGACCTTTTCATCGGCGGCACTGAGACCACTGCGACCACCCTCTCTTGGGCCCTGGCATTCTTGCTTCACCACCCTGAGGTGCACCCTGGGGACAGGAGCACTGGACGCAACCTGCGTTTGCCCAGAAGGGGGTGCCTTCCCTTAATTGACACAAAGGCCCGGTGCGGGTTGCTGGGGGAGTGGCAGAGACTGGGCAGCTGGGGGTGGGCTGTGGTCAGGACACCAAGACACTAGGCTTGTGCCTCACTTCCCAGATTCAGCTACGACTGCAGGAGGAGCTGGACCGTGAGCTGGGCTCCGGTGCCTCGGGATCCCGGGTCCCGTATAAGGACCGTGCCCGGCTGCCCCTGCTCAACGCCACCATCGCCGAGGTGCTGCGCCTGCGGCCCGTGGTGCCCCTGGCCTTGCCCCATCGCACCATGCGGCCCAGCAGGTGCCTCTTGAGGGGCCGGGATTGGTGGGAAGGCCCCAGCCGGGCCTCCGCCGGCCTCTAAGCCTGCCCTTCCCTTAGCATCTTCGGCTACGACATCCCCAAGGGCACAGTCATCATCCCCAACCTTCAGGGAGCCCACCTCGACGACACCGTCTGGGAGGAGCCACACGAGTTCCGGCCGGGTATGAGGCGGGGCCGGGGCCCGGCGGCACGGGGGCGGCGCAAGTAGGGGCGGGACGGTGGCCGACCCCCCACCCCCACCCCCGCGTCTGCCCGTCCGCCCGCAGACCGCTTCCTGCAGCCGGGCGCGGACTCCAGAGTGTTGGCTTTTGGCTGCGGCGCGCGCGTGTGCCTGGGGGAGCCGCTGGCGCGCCTGGAGCTCTTCGTGGTGCTGGCGCAGGTGCTGCGGGCCTTCACGCTGCTGCCGCCCGCCGGCGCCCTGCCCTCGCTACAGCCCGAGCCCCACTCCGGCGTCAACCTCAAGATGCAGCCTTTCCAGGTGCGGCTGCAGCCCCGGGGGCCGCGGGCCCCGGGAGGGGGCCAATGACGGCGCAGGACGGGCGCTGCCCGCGGGCCTCACTTTCTCCTTTTATTGCTCCCCGACCATCCCCTCCCCTCCCCCCTGTAAACATGGTGCTGTGAGATCGCGGCGGAGAAGGCGTCCTCCGAGACTGGGTGGTGAAGGCGGCCCCTGGCTCTCCTCTCGGCGCGACCCCTCAGTGCTCGGCAGTCGGGCAGGGGCGCCGGAGAGGCGGGCCGCCGCCTCAGCCTCCCCGGGCCGGGGGCCGGTAGCTTCTCGGCCTCAGCTTCATTTCCGTGAAGGGCACTGAGAACTCGAAGCCCTTCCAGGTGTACCAGCTCACTCCCTGGGAAGGAGGTGCGCAAGAGCGTCAAGGCCGGCCACCCCGTCTGCTCAGATCCCTGCCAAAGGATCCCCTTTGGTTCTGGGGATGGTTCCCAGAAATCGATCAACTTCTCCCCTCACTGCCCCCCTTTTCACCCTCAGCTGTAAAGGAATGAGGCTCAATCCTGAGCTGGGCCTTCACACCAATAAATCATCCCCTCACGATGACCTGGCCAGGTTGCCATTACTATCCCATTTCACAGTTGGGGCCCCTGAGTCGCGGGCAGCTCTTTGACCCATCCTGTCACATAGCCAGGCTCAGACCCAGACCGTGATCACCCCCAGCAGGGCGCGGCCTCCCAGGGCCCTCACCTGGTGGTCCACTGTGCTCCCATACAGCCCGTTGAGGTTGGCGTAGTGGCAGTTCTTGTACCACCAGGCCCCGCGGTAGGAGACGGCACAGGAGATGAGCAAGTTGTTGGGGTCTCGGTCGCGGGTGGAAAAGACACTGCCGCTGTGGTAGCTCATGGAGTCCCCTGGGCAGGGGCGGGAAGGAGGGTGAGCCCTCCCCTCTGGGTCCCTTGCCCCCCCCTCCGTGGCCCGCCCCTCACCTGCGGTGCCGTGGTAGCCCTCCAGGTGCAGGCGATAGTACTCAGCGGCCGAGTCCACCCGGAAGGAGTCGTACTGGGCGAACACAGCCTCGTCCCCAGCCCGCAGGTCCACACGCATGGAGTAGTCACCGGTCTGCGTCAGGGTGTGCAAGGCCTCATTGCCTGGGGGGGGGCATGCCCTCATCAGGACCCAGGTATCCATGGGCCTCCACCCCTTCCCTGGCCCCTCAATCCCCGTGAAGCACTGACCCAGCCAGAACTCCCCAGAGGTGTTCCCAAAGCCATGCGCATAGTCCTCCCAGTCCCTCCAGAAGTCCGTTTGTCCGTCCATGCGGCGCTGGAATACCTGGGAGGCAGGTGGGGGCACTATCAGCGTCTGGCTCCTGGGGCAGCAGCCCCTGCCCCATAGACCCCCAGGCTCCCTGCCACCACCCACCAGCCAGCCGCCCCCATCGGTTTCCATGTCACAAAACACGGTCAGGGGCCGCTCGCGGTTGCCGTTGAGGAAGACAGTGGTTGTGTGTGAGCTGCTGGCCCCATTCTGCATCTCCTCCCCACAGTCCCGGGGGAAGGGGATCCGCAGTCCACCTGGGGAGAGGATAGTGAGGGGGCTGGCCATTTTCCAAACTCTAGCCCCCCGTCACCCTTGCCACCTCCCGACCTCAGTCCCTAGCACCCGGGCACCTGTGGTGAAGGAGATGGCCACAGGAGGTGTGAAGCTCTGGTCCCACACAGCCCGGAGCTGGGCATTGTAGGGGGTGGAAGGAAACAGGCCCTGGAGCAGGTGAGAGGTGGCCCCTCCTGGGAGCAGGACCTCCTGTGGGACAGACAAGGGGCAGGTCAGGGGCAGGGAGTGAGACCACCAGGAGAAGCCAGGCAGCACCTGGCCCAGAGGGGAGCCCAGGGAGGGGAATGGCCAGCAGGGCAGGGTTGGGGGCACCTGGGTCTGTCTGCCAGGTGTGTCAAAGCTGAGCAGGTAGTTTGTGGGTGGGGTCTGGGGTTCAGTCCAAGTGAGCAGGGCCGTGCGGGGAGTCACTTCCTTGGCTTCCAAGTCCTGGGGGGCCTCTAACCCTGGGAGGGGAAGGGGGGAAGGGAAGATGGGGATTAGGCCCATCCGGCTCCCCCAAAGCAACCTGCCCCCCATCCTGCATGCCCCAGGTACCTGTGGTGAAGGTGATGCTCGCTGGGGAGGTGAAGTTGGGGCCCCGGAGGCCACGCACGGTGGCTGTGTAGTTGGTGTGGAGCTCCAGGCCGCTTAGGGGATAGTCCACAGCAACGCCTGGGGCTGAGCCCTGGACTGAGGGGGCTGGGGGTGGCATGGCGGCATCAGCTTCTACCTCTTCCATGCCCTGTCAGGTCTAGCCACCCTCTGCCCACCCTGAACAAGCCCTTTCCAGAGTCCTCGGTTGCTGCTCACCCCCAGGGGCTGAGACCCGGACGTTATATTTGTCCACAGGCTTCTGGGGGGGCTTCCAGTGCAGCAGGGCAGATCCCTCGGTCAGGTTCAGGGCTTTCAGCTGGGTGGGTCCATCAGGAACTGGGAGAAGGGGAGGGGCTCAGAGCTGTCCCAGCTGCTCTCCCTGCACCTTCCCAAACACCACTGTGCCTCCTGTCTGCAACTGGAGCCTCCCATGACTCCCTCCCCACTCCCGCTTGCACCCGGCTCCCACCCAGGCCTCGTTTTCTCTCCCCCGACCTCTTGGCCCACATCCCTGTCCCTCTCACCCGTGGTGAAGAAGCCTGTGAGAGGCTCGCTCTCCTCAAAACCACGGACGGAGACCACGGTCACCTCATAGCGAGTGCCTGGGATCAGCCCCTTGAGCGTGTGGGTCCAGGTCCGGCCATCCACCTGCACGCTCTGTGGCTCCCCTGTAAACACATCGGGGGTGTGGGGTCATCCAGGCACCGAAAAGAGCAGGGATGGGAGAAGTGAGTACAAACAAAGGCATGGCAAAAGGCCGTCACCTCCATCTGCCAGCTGGTAGGAGACTTTGAAGCTGTCCACTCTCGATGGCGGGGGCACCCAGCTGACCTTGGCCGAGGTCTCCCTGATTTCACTGAATTGAAGGTCGTGGGGGCTCTCCAGAACTGGGAGGGGATGCCAAGGAATGGAGATGAGGGCACGGGGCAGGGAGGCTCCTGCCCCAGGGCTCTCGCCCCTCCTTTTATGCCCTGGGCCCTACTGCCCCTGATGTGCTCTCGCCACCCCCTTCCTCTAGACCCTAGAAATGGAGATTGTTCTAGATCCTTCCAAGCCTTCTGCCAACTCCCCAACCTCCCCTCTAGCTGAGGCGCCCGGTCCCCCCACTTTGGGGCAGCGTGAGTGTGTGCTCGGCGTGGGGCCTCACCAGGACTGAGGGTGTGCGCCGTGCCCTGGATGCTGTCGGCCTTGTGGGGCCCGCGCAGCCCGTACAGTGTGAGGCTGTACAGGGTCCCGGGCTTCAGGTCCCGGAGCATGGCTGAGCGCCGCGACCCGGGCACCGTCAGTTCCCGCTGCAGCAGAGGCCGTGGATACGGCTCCAGGGTGCTTGGTGATGGCACCCCGAAGCGGAGCAGGAAGGAGTCAAAGGCTTCGGGCGGGGCCTCCCAGTTGAGCCGCAGGGAACTGGTGGTCACATCGGTCACCGACAGCTGGGACAGGCGGGGCCCTGGCTCCCCTGGGGTCTGACCAGCAGGAGCCTGCCCTGCAAGGGGTGGACAGAGAATGGTTTGGGGACAGAAAAACACTAGCTCCGGGACTTGGGGCAGGTCCCTTCTGAACCCCAGCCCTGGCCCCTATTTCTTCATCTGTAATATGGAGACCATGAGGGGCTCTCAGCCAGGTAGGATCATGGGGCAATGTGCCTGCATAGAGTTGAGGAAGGCTCAGACACAGCCCAGCCCTCCCTCCACAGTACCTCCCTCATGCTTCTCCCTACGCCCCTGCCTCTGGGCACCCCATCACCCTTCCCAGTCCCCGGTGAGGCAAAGACGCAGGGCTCCCGGCCTGGCAGTACCTGTGGTGCCCTTGGCTGAGATGGGCCCCAGGCGCTTCCCTTCATGGAGGCCATACAGGAAGAACGTGTAGGAGGTGCTGGGCTCCAGGCCTGAGACAAGGGCCTTGTTCTGGTCACCTCCAATGAGCAGGGTCTGGGGCTGCCCATCTGGGTCCCTGTACTGGACCACGAAGGAGTCGAAGGGGCCCTGGGCCACCGTCCACGAGAGGCGCAGGGAGTCTGGGGCTCTGTCGGTCACTGCCAGTTCCCCCAGGCGGGGCTCCTCAGGGGGCTCGGGGGCCTCTGTGGCAGGGTGCCAGGGGGCTGGCGTGACCTCTTCTGGGGCTGCGTGGGAGAGGCCTGGGCGTGAGCTGAGCAGGGTGCCATGGAGCCCTCCCCTCTCCATCCTGGCCCCCACCCCCTGAGGGTTCTGGTTCTGGCTCAAGGCTGAGGTGGGCATTTTATAGGTCCTGGCTATGCAACCAGATGGAGGGATGGGAGGAGCCGAGGCTCCTCTGGCATCTTCCTTCTCTGGAAACCCCAGAGCCTTGCTTTGGCATTGACTCCTGCCACCCCCAGAGCTTCTCTGTGTCCCAACGCTACAGCCTGCTTCCTGCTTGGAAGCGGCTATGGCCCCTTTGTGGGGTCTCTCTGCTGTGCCTGAATCAGTTGCTTGCCTTTCCCCTCCCCACCCCAATGTCCCACCGAACCCGCCTCTAGATGTCCACACGGGCTGTACCCCCTGCCTGTGATGCCTGTGCTGAAAGCCTGAGCCCTGGATGCTGCAGGCATTCCCTGAGCCAGTCCCTGCTGAGCTCCGACCCGAGGAGCACCGAAGATGAGGATGGTGGAACTGCTTGGTGCCTGGGCAAACCACCGTCACCAGGCCAGGCTCACAGGCCCCACACAGGCTGAGCTGAGCTGGGCACCAGGAACCTCCAGAGGAGGAAACTGCTCCAGAAATACAGCCACTCCTGTTGGTTCCTGGTATCCCTCCCAGTTATTTTCCAGTAATTTTCCATTTGAATAACAAAAACCAGAAATTAAAGGGGGCCATTACTACTGTTCAAAATAAAAAGGATTATAAGAGGATATTATGGACAATGGTGCACCGAGTTAGGTTATCTAGATGAAATGGACAAATTCCTAGGAACACACAAATTACCTAAAAGGAGTCAAGAAGAAATAGAATATCTTGACAGACCAATTTTCCTTTTGAAAAAAATGCTCCTGATTTGTCCATGGGAGAGGGATTTGTCCCTCCCTGGGCAAGGCCATCCTCTCAAGGGGTAACCACTTGCCCCAGAGAGTAAGGGGGAGCAGCTGGCAGCGACGGGCAGTGAGCAGGGGCTCAGAGATTAGGGAACTGCTGCAAGAGGCCTTTCCTTCCTGTCCTGGCTCCTGCTTTTGGCCGACTCCCTGATGAATGTCAGAGCTGACACCATGGAAACTCTCTCCCCCTTGCCCTGGGTGGGAGCACTCCACCTGCCTACTCCTGCCAGGGCCTTTGGCTTCAGCCCACAAGCACAGGAAACCCACTCAGGCCGGCCTTGCCAGGGCAGCTGGGGTGATGTCCTGCTAGGGTCCAGCGGGACAACTGCCCTCTCACCTGTCTCTCCCAGGACGGTGACTGGGCCCAGGCGCTTCCCTCTGAGGAGTCCGTAGAGTAGAAACTTGTATTTTCTGCCAGGGCCCAGGTCCTCTATAGTAACCTCATGCTGCCCTCCAGCCACGGGCACCTCCTGGGGCTGCCCATGCGGGTCCCTGTACTGGACCAGGAAGGAGTCGAAGGCGCCCTGGGCCACCGTCCACGAGAGGCGCAGGGAGTCTGAGGTTTCGTCGGTCACTGCCAGTTCCCCCAGGCGGGGCGGGGGCTGCTCCTTCTCCCGGGGACCTGTAGGGAGGTTGGGCGTGGGGGGAAGAAAGTCTTAGGAGCTGCTTTACCTTGGTCCCAGCAACTTGTGAGAGGCACGAGGGTTGGGCAGGGGTCCCTGAAGTGTGGCCTCAGGGGAGCCACCTGAGGGGACAGGCCTGCTCTGGACCTGCCCATAGGCATGAGGGGGACCACCCCAGCCCTCCCCTGGAGACCACTGCGCAAACCCCTGCCTACCCTCAGCTCTGTCCCTGCTTTGATCAGGGTGCAGTAAATGCATAAAAGGCTACCTCATGAGAGAAGGGGTGGCCAGGGATGCAGAGAATGGGCCTTGGTTTCCCCAACCCTCAGCCCCCTGACCAGCAGAGTGGCCGGAGATGAGAAAGGCCCCGAAAGGATGTCTGGATGGTCAGGGAAGATGCCTCTGAGAAGTAAGAGCTGGGCTGGGCCACTGCCCGAGCTCGTGGCCTCCATGGGCTCTGGTCCCGGCCTCTCTCTCTCTCGCCACCCCTCCCCTCCACTGGCTTCCACAGCCCTGTGCTAGCACCATCAGACCAGGGCAGCCGAGGGGAGGTGTGGGGGCAGGAGGGCAAGCCAGGGGCAGGGCTGGGAGAACAAAGGGCAGAGGGGCAAAGACTCTCCTGGGTGACAGAAGGGGGGTTGACCTAGGGGGTTGGAGGAAAAGCTCACACCCGGGCCCCGGAATGAGGGTTTCGGGAAGAGAATTACGGAGTCTGAGGGCCCCAAGCCCTGACTGGAAACTGGCCCCCTCCTTGTCTGGCCAGGGTGACTCATGGCCCTGGGAGTGGGGTAAGGGTCAGTGACCTGCCCCGTCCCTTCCTCAGGGGCTGAGTCATGGGCACAGTGACACCAGATTTTTCCATAGTCTTTTTGCAGCCAAGTCCTTCTGTATTTTCCACCTCTACTCAGAATACGGGCAGAGAGAGGGACATGTGAACATTTATTGAGCCCCAGTGGGTATTACACATAACCACCATATGGGTAAGGAAACTGAGGCTCAGGGGACCAAAGTGGCTTGTCCATGGCCACACAGCTGGAAAAGGCTAGAACCCAAATTTGAATCCAGATCTGCTTGGCTCCAAGGCCTGGATTCTTTTTATAACATCAGAAGTGGAGGAATAAAGGCAGTAATGCAAAAAATGCTCAGAATGGTGCCCGGCACACAGGTGGGGCCCAACAAACATTTTTGCTTCTACAGTTGTTATGCCCAGGCTGAAGACAGGAGAAGGAATTTCATGGGAAGACCATGGGCCCGCTGGAGGCTGGGGAGGAGCTGGGATAAGAGGTGGGTTGGGGACAGGCGGGACCTGTGCGGTCGCTCACCGGTGGTGCCGTCAGCAGAGACGGGCCCCAGCCGCTTCCGGCCTGCCAGGCCGTACAGCAGGAATTTGTATCTCCTGTGGGGCTCCAGACCGGGGACGGTGACCTCGCGCTGGTCTGCAGCCACGGGCACCGCCTGCGGCTGCCCGTCCCTGTCCTTGTACTGGACCACGAAGGAGTCAAACTGGCCCTCGGGGACCGTCCACGAGAGGCCCACGGAGTCCGGGGTGACGCCCATTACCATCAGCCCCCCCAGGCGGGGAGAAGGCTTCGTGTCTGCGACTAGAAAAGAGAGTGAGCTGCATGGAGAGGGACAGCCATGGTGAGGAAAGGAGACAGACTGACAGCTGGCTTGGGATGCTGGGGCTCTTTGAGCTGGTGGCCGGGAACAGGTTCCTGGGGACTGGGAGAAGGGGACCAGGCCACATGTCAGGAACAGGGGTGGCAGAAGAGTAGGGATAAATGAGGAGCCAAGGAAGAAAGCAAGAGAACCAGGATGTAGGAGGGTAGGGGAAAGGGTGGGATAAGGAGGGGAAGGGCAGCTCAGGGCTTGGCTTTCCCCTGACCCAGTAAAGAAATGAAACCTGATGCCCTGAGGAGCAGAGTTGGAGCACAGAAACGTGAAATTCCAACTGTCGCCACAAGGGGGCGGAGGGCGGCCATGATGCTCCCCAGGGCCAAAGGTGGGCTCCAGCCTCAACTCACGGGTCTTGGCCTCCACGGAGACTGGGCCGCGCCGTTTCCCATCCTGGAGTCCGAAGAGTAGGAACTTGTACTTGCGGGCCGCGTCCAG
>PVKY010002141.1:0-27234 GCA_004027775.1 Bradypus variegatus | reverse complement strand
GTTTGGTTTTCTGAGGCCCTCTGACCTTCGAGGACTGGAGGCAATGATGAAGTAGGGGGTTAGGGGGTGGGGGTGGAGAGATGGACATCTCGCCTCTCTGACAAAGCTGCAGGAACCCAAGAAGGAATAGATAGTCCTTGCTTTACCCAGACCCAGTGTAAGAAAAGGATATGTTTACCTTTCACATAGGGACAGCATGGACTAAAAATGGAGGCAGAGCCGCTTAAACAAGCCCTGTGGTAAAGGGAGGAGGAGAGAATTCGCGCCATCTCCTTATCTGAAACGGTAACCTTGGTTACTGGAATGTAAAGAGATATGAGGTAAAATCAGAGGCGGGAACTCCCAGCAGGAAGTTTAAACTAAATGAAGTCTCCCGGATAGGCTGATCAATTCAAAATCTCAGTGATGAGCCGCTTGGCTCTCGGATAGGCTGTACAAGTTAAAATCTCGGAGATGGGCTAGTTCTCTTGGATAGGCTGTGACCTCTGTAGTACCCAGCCAGTGGGGAAACAGGGGAGGGACTTGCGCATTAGGGTAGGGGGTTACAAGGTCGCCATTCTCTTCCTCCGGCGCACCAGCCTAGCACGTGTTCAGCTGTGTGCCCTTTCTTGCAAGATCGTAAATAAATTCTTTTCTCCTCCAGAACCGAGTGAGCGTTTATTCCCTTACAGGTACCGCTCTGTTTCTCACACCCAGCACCCTCCTCTTTCACTTCCCTTTAAGGACAGGGTAAGCTGGAGCTAGCAGGTCAAAGACATGGCGATTCTGGTGGAGAGCCAAGCTGCAGAGAGCTAAGAGGAGAGACCTCCAGAAGCAGCTGAGGCTGTACCAGGAAAAGGGAAGAAGGGTCTTCGAGGGAAGGGGGTGGCCATGCCGTGGGGGGAGCTGAGCTGCCACACTTCCTTGGGCCTGGTCTTGTTAGTTCCTGGGGGAGCTGGTTGCCTCACCCTGGACCACTGATTGATTCTGGAAGGCTCTTTTCTGTACGTCTTCTTTGGTCTCAAGTCTGGGGTTGTGGGGATGAAAGGAGTTGGGGACTGCTGCTCCGTCTGTCCCTGTGAGTATCTCAGGGTAAGGGGGCCCGGGAAACCGTCCTTGACACCCCACTGTCCCCCTTCCCCCAGGCAGCCCCCAGGGGGGAGGACATGTGTTGGTGGGGGGGGGCATTTTAGGGAATGACTTAGTGGATGCAGTCTGGGAACTCCTGATGGGATAGAATGAAAACACAGCAGACACTGTTAAATATAATACAATCCAACACAGTATGGATTCCTTTACATCGGACTCGCACGGACAGCATGGCTCTGGGGAGGATAACACAATCCAGCCAGCATAAAATGCAGAAGCTCGTCCTTTCCTCCGACCCACGGGCATGAAAGCATTCATTGCAGGTGCATTTTTCTAGAAACGTCATTTCTAACCCAGGCTGCATTCACAAACTAGGCACTCCTGTGCCGCAGACTTCCATGGGGCAGTGGTTTTTGGCAAACGTCTCCACGGTGTCCCACTGCTGCGTGGCACTAGCATGTCCCTAGGCCCACACCCGTGGTGGGGGGTGGTGGGGGGGTGGTTTCCGGTGGAGATGAACGGAGCTTGGGAATCTTTTCTCATTGTTTTTTCTGCTGAGGAGCTAGCTCAAGGGGCAGGGAATGCAGGTAGGTCCTGCTGGAGACTTCAAGATGAATCCAGAACTTCAGAGCAACATTTGTCCCCAGGCTTCCTTCCACCAAGACTTACTGGTAGAAACATCGCACAGGCCCTGCTCCCAGGCATGGACCCAGATGGTGAGATGGGGGTGAGGGTGCCAGCTGTAATTCCGTCTCCTTTGCTCCCGTTTAAGAAAGTACTGAGGAATGCAAGAGTGATATTGTAGGACCCACCCCCACTCTGTGTCAAGGTATGACAAAAGGCAATAAATGATCTGCCAGCTCTGTCACTCGAGGCGCAGGAACTATAAGGAGTGACGGAGCCCTTGCAATGCCTTTGTTCCTGACCCACCGTATGTGCTGGGAGCAGGTGTCCCCAAACTCTGAGGATCTCCCTGGCTCCTTAATGGGTTGGGCAGAGGGTGACTCCTGTGACACAGGTACCCCTCAGGTTTCACCTTCATGGAATTTCATATGAGGCAGAGTTTCGAACAAGGCTGGATGCTGAATCTGCAGATGGCAGCACTGGCAAGGGTAGAGAAACTCGGAGGCCTGTTAGAAGGAAGATTTGCCCTGATGACCTGGGCTGGGCGGTCATGGGGAATTAGCCCAAACCAATGATTATATCTGAGGAGCCACTTTCCTTCCAAAGCCCACTGTCAAACACCCTCCACCTTGGGTTTGACCTGGTCTAGAGCAGCAGAGCCAGTTCCCGTCCAAGAACCACCTCTTGGTGTCTCACTTAAGGCCCTCTTGGTAGCTACAGGAAGCCCCAAGTTGGGGAACATCTACCTCATTGGCGCTCTTTGCTTGGTGAGGGTAGGAATGGGACCAAGGCCCTCTGGAAACCCACTTCTTGTCTCTATCACAGGCACACGAGGCCATCAGTGTGCTCTCTGCCCCCAGGAGAAGCTGTGTGTAAGGCACTTGGGAAAGCAGGTGGAAGCTGGCAGAGACAGGGTGAGTGGAGCATTCGGGATGTTGGGGGACGTGGCTGCAGTTTCCTAAGTTTCTCATGCTCTCTCTTTCCTCTGAGTTTTTGCAGAGGCTGTTCCTACTGCCTGGAATGCTTTTCCTTTCTTTCCTTTGCCAACGCTTCCCTTTCCTTTTGTTATCAGCCTGGATAACACAGCCTCCAGGAATCTCACAGTCCTCTCCCAGGTCCGGGTTAGAGGCCTCTTCTCTATTCCCACCACCACACACATTTCCCCCATCAAATACCCAGCACAGGATTTTCTAAATGCCTGGTGGCTTGGCTGCAGCTCTTACTTTGCAAAGCAAGAAGAGAGCAGGGTTGTCTTGCTCCCTGCTATGTGCTCTGTGGCCAAGCCCAGGACACTCAATAAATAGGGGCAGGGAAGGCAGAGAGTGGAATTTCCTAAAGTGAATTCTGTTTTGAGAAACTAGACCATTTGGATGTGGAATTCAACCTCAGTTTTGATTCTTGGTGGAGGTGGGGGGAAGAATGATCTTGGAAAATTCCCCTGCACCTCTCCATCCTGGTTTTCTAGAATTAGGGGTAGAGGCAGGCGTAATGAGAAAGAGGAGCTTAGGGCAACATGCACTTGTCCTTGGCTAATTGCCACATTCCAAAGGAAGAACAGTCTGTGGGAAGGAATTAGGAGGCCTCTCTCTACCCTATCCCACAGCCTCTGGTGTAAACACTATATCATCAATTAAATTTCCTTGGCTGGCTAACTCCTGGAGCCATGTGTATAGATGTATCTTCCTGGAAAGTGTTTCTCCCAGGCCCCCCTTCATTGTTCAGTCTTTGGAATGTTTTGACACTTATGACTTGTCTGGTCTCTTGAAATGCACATCAGCCTTTGGGAACTGGGGCTGTCAAACCCAACAGGTCAGAGCTCAGCCTTCCCTTCCCTCTTCCTGAAGGGCTTCTTCTGGTCAGTTCTGCTTCTCGAAGGATGCAGATGTGGAATACAGCTGTCCCACTCAGTCACTCGGGGGTGTAAACATGAGGTTCTCCCTGGGAAGCCTCCCTCCCCCAGGGAATTTCCCAACATGCACTGCACTTGGCAGAGAGAAGGAGACAAAGGATGCCTGGATGCTGGAGCCGGGGATGAGAGCCACGAAAAGAGACGACTCCCTGCCAGGATCTCAGGGAAGCGTCAGCACTGACAGAGAGAGACTCAAGACGCAGCCAGCAAAGCTCTCCAGGGCCGCCTGGGAGGTGGAGCCCTGAGCTCTGTCTTTCCCACGGAGGGGCCAGGAAGAGCGTTTGTCCGGAGCAGTTTTGCAGCGGGCTGTCAGCTGCTGAGCCAGCAGACCTTCTCCTCCAGGTCCAGATGGCAGGATGGTGGTGGGGGGCACAGAGGACAGGGCCCCCATCAGCGATTCAGGAAGAAGGACTTGAGGCTCTGGAAGAAGACCGACTTCTGCCGCTGCTTGTGCTTCTTCTTGATGATGGGCACCCACACGAGCCCGCACACCAGCATCATGAGTCCCAGGGACAGGAAGGCGGGCCCTGTCATCTTGAGGACCGTGACGCTCTTGTCCCCCAGCAGCAGGGTGTAGGCCAGGCAGGTGATGACCACGCCGAAGAGCAGGATGGCGCCGCCCACGGACATGATGACGATGGGCTTGCGGTAGATCTCCCAGTCACTGCGGGGGGCGGTGGTCCACACAGACCCGCTCCTGGAGCTGGCGCACAGTGAGCTGGCAGTCTGGCTGGGCAGCAGGTCCCGGAACTCCGGGGGCTTCTCATCGACCTCCAGGGCCTGGGGGACAGGCTCCATGGTCACAGGTCCTCAGGGCCGGGCACCTGGAAGCGGCGACAGTGGGAGACAAAGGTGAAGCCGGAGGAAACCTCGCGGGCCCTCCCCGCACTCGGCAGCCATCTCCACCCGGCCCTCAGCTTTGGTGCCAAAGCCAGAGGGGAAATCAGACAAAAACCACCTGCATCAGAAACCACCCAAGCTGATGTGACTTTTGCTTGTGGGAGAAAAATACATCATTCTAATCAACTACCTATAGTTTTTAAAACAGGGAACAGGGATGCCATCAAAAACCAAAACCCAAAAATCTGTTTATTGAATGAGCAGCATCTCATTTTTGACTCAACCACTTTCTAGCTGTATGATCTCAAGTGACTTACTTAACTGCTTTGTGCCTCTTATCTATAAAATGAGGATAGTAATATTACTTAACTACCAGGATTTTTTAAAGGGTTAAATGAACTCATAATGCATGAAATGCATAGGGCAGTAACTGACTTCACAAGCAATATATCAATAGTACCAATTGCCTATTAAGGATAATGATATGTTGTGTGTGTGTGTGTGTACGTGTGTGTGTACATATGTGTACCAGGCACTGCACTAAACACACCCTTGTATTCCCTTGAATACAACACTCAAATTGTACTCTTGCAGTAACCCAGTGAAGTGGGCATTGGCCCCATTTTACTCCTTCCCTCCCTTCTCAGACACAACCGTGTGTATGTGTGTGTGTGTGTGTGTGTGTGACATTTTTGGGAACTTAGTCCCTAAAACAAAGGTGATGGTGTCTAGAGCTCGTGGCCTCCAAGCCCAGGTCCTGGAAACTTTCCCAAAACACATCCACACATAGGAGGGGCCTTCATGGAATATCTCCTGCAACACTTCCCAAAACGCCCATTTAAAACCAGTCCCCCCTCCCTGCGGCTCACGCCTGAAGCCCCGGAGTGCTGTTCCCACCCTCCCCAGAGCACAGTGCTCCCACTTTCAAGAATGCAGGATTACAGTCCCATCGTCTTTGGCAGGGAGGGAAGAAGGATTGTGAAATGATCTATGCCTTCAGAATTTAAAGATTCTCATGCATATACACTCCTATAAACAGAGGATATTTGGATCTCTGCTTCCAAAGACTTTGAAAAAGCACTGGGATGTGCTTTTGTAGCACAGGCTCGCAGGTGGGGGTTCCATTTTGATCCCGGGGTGCATTTGTGTAAGCGACGCAGTCCCTCTTAAAACCATCTTTTCACCCCGGTGCTGGGGGCGGGAAGGAGGGGGGAGCACCGCGCATGCGTGAATATCCTGCAGGAACCGCGGGTGGGTTGTCTCAGCCTAGCTTCCCACGAGGATGTCCTCCCATCACCAGCAGGGTTGTATTCCTCAGCAGCCACTTGTGTCCCTGTTCAGTAAACCCCCAGGGCAGACATTGGCGGGTGGTCTTGGAGGAGGGTGAAGACAGGGAGACCCAGTTGCAACAGAGAGCAAGGCTGGGCCTGGTGGGGGGCTTGTCCCCGAGGGGTAAGGTCATCAAGAAGTGTCCCTGGAGGCAGGACCAACTTGCAGGGATTCCTGGGTTATGAGGGGGGCAGCGCCAACTCCCGGGGCCCTGAGGGGTCAGCTAGCACCCCCCACAAGAAGGTGATGAGTTTACCCACTCCACAGGGGCAGGGACGGAGGCCTGTGGGGACTGAGGAGTTAACTGCACTGGAATCCAGACCCGCGTCTTGGCTGCCAAAGCTCCTTGCAGTTCACCCTGGTGAGTTCATTGAGACAGCCATTAGGGTTCCCTCACCATGAGAATCCGTGCATTCTCCACTCTCCGCCTTAACCCTGGAGCAAAGTGGCCTCTGCTTGAATGGGCAACCATGTAGAACCTAATCCCATGGCACAACATTGGCAGTGAGAGCAACACTCTAAGTTTTCCATAATGTTGCATTTGTTTGAGGAAGATGTCCTTCCTTCTTTTCTTGCTGTTAAAACACTATTTATTTTATGAAGTGACCATGATGGACTATGATCATTGGTTTGCTTGTCTTTGCCAAGAAAGAGATTTGCCCATCCTGTGTCAATGATACATATCCAGTAATGAAATTGTAATGGTCTGTGGAGTCCCAAAGAATGGGGACCATTAATTTAGGTGATTTACTTGGGAGGAGGGGTGGATCCTTGGGTGAATGAATGGGCAGGTGGGGCTGCCTTTTCCAGGCTGTGACCGAAGGAGAGGTAGAACTTCCCTGGACATGAAAGGTGAGGACTGTGTCTTCTGCACTCACTGTCTGTCTGTCTGTCTCCAGCTGTGGCCAGGCAGGAGACAAGGAGCAGCTAGAGACAGAAGGAGTTGGCAGGACAGGGCTTTGGATGGCCCTTCAAGCTCAGAAGAACTAGGATCCCTTGTTTAAAGTCCTAGCAAGTCACTAAACTTACTGCAATGGCTGCATGTGATGGAAACAGCCAAGTGTTTGGCATCGCAGAGAACACTGCTGGAGCCCAGCTTTGCCACTGCTAAGCTGTGGACCTCGGGCCGGTTAACTTCGCTCCTGAGCTATGCCAGCCCTGTACAAAATAAGGACAGTGGAGTATCCACCCCATAGGGCTGTCATGACTATCGAATTTCATAAAACACCAATACATTGTCTGGCACATTATGGACATTTGAGAAATGGTCACAGTTGCTGTTGGGATTATTTTCTTTCTGGTTTTTCTGTTTTGTCACCTATAAAATGAAGGAGTTGGACTGACTTCTAAAGCCATTTTAGATAGGTCTATAGATAGCAAACCAAGCTTGAATTCTGAGAATCCAGGTTTCTAGAAAAATCACAAAATCAGGGGCTCTATGAGTTTTCTTAAAATTTTAATAAAGTCCTAATCAGATTCTATTTTGTTTTCCCCTATACCAGTGTTTCTCAAGAGTAGCACTATCAGCATTAGGGATTGGATAATTGTTTGTGGTGGGGAGCTCTCCTGTGCATTGTAGGACGTGTAGCAGCGTCCCTGGGCTCTGATCCGGGATGCCAGTAGCACCACCCCCCAAGTCATGACACTCAAATTATCCCCAGACATTGCCCACAGTTGAGGACCACTGCTCCATATCTGCCTTTCTTTCCCTCTTCACTTGCCACCTGCCGCAGGCTCAAACTGGGTTGACCGTTCCACACCCTGCAAAGCCCTATCCCTCCTGCCCCAAGCCCAGATCTGAAAGCCAAGTCACTCTCCAGGACAGCAATTTGAGAAGGGAAGAAGGGTCCTTCTCCCCTGAAGGCCATCTCTATCCTTTCGGAAACAGATTCAGGGGTGGAGACATGTTTGTAGCACACGGTTAAGGATAGATGGCTGCAGGCTGGTAATGCACAAGGGCACTGGTCTGGGATTACACGGCAGTGAGAACAAAGGAATTACAACTACAGGCTTTAACTCAGTGGACCTCACAAACCCCTGCTGCCCAAGAGAAGCCAGGCACAGACACATCTGCACGTGCTGCATGATTCCACTGACATAAAACTCATAACGTGCAACAATCTGAGCTCTCAGAGGTGAAGGTCATGGTCATCTCTGGTGGTAGTGGTGACGTAACAGGGCACGATGGGGACTTTCGGGGTGCAGCTAATGTTCCAACTCAGGACCTGGCAGCTGCTACCTGGGTGTGTATTATTTGAACTTCGCTCTTATGATGTGACTATTTTTTCTCTGTGTACATTATATGTCAACAAAGTGTTTAGATAATGATAATTAAAAGATATAACTAAATGAAATATGCTCCTTTCTTTGGGGTATGATAAGGGAAAAACCAATTGTACAAAGATTTTTTTGGGGGGGTGGATAATTAGGGAAATTGGACAATGGACTGGGTATTGGAGGATGTTGAAGGTTTAAACTTTTTCTTAAGTATGATAATGATATTGTAGTTGTGAAAGAAAATGTTATAGCTTGGGAGTTGGATCTTGAAACCTATAGGGATGAAATGTTTTGAAACTGTGATTTACATTTAAATACTGAACACCAGATCAAATATGACAAAATGCTAAGGAATGGTTAAATCTTTATATTATCTCTACTTTTATGTATGTTGGCAAATTTTTATAATAAGATACTTAAAATATATGTTGGAAGGGGAAAATAACCCACAAAACCATGGGCTGGGAGTTCTAGTTCTGGGCTGGCTGTGGCTTAGGTTGGAATACTAAGCCCCTTCCCAGCCTCTTTGGGTCCTAAATTCCATTCCCAGGCTGTGTGACCCTGGGGCAGACACCTCTCCTCTCTGGGCTGCACTAAACAGCTTCCCAGAGCCAAGGCTTGAAACTCACCCTGGAGCTCATGGCCTAGAGCATCTGCATACCCACCTCCTCCCTGCCCCTGACCCCTATCATATCACACATACCTGGAGACTTAGTCCCGCCCAGGTCCCGGAGCTCGCAAGACCAGGATGCAGAGGGGTTTTGCAACCCCAGGGGGCCCACACTGCGTGTGATGGAAACAGTCCTTCCTCCACGAGTGCCAGGTGTGGAACTGTGACCTGTTGACAAGAGTCCTGGTCCCCATTGCTGCTTTGGGTCATGGGTTGGAACCCCACAGGCCTAGGCTTGCTCCAAGGAAACTAGGCCAGAGGAGTCCCTGAGGTCCAGCTGGTCAATCAGAGTTCAGCTTCCTGTGGGCAGATCCCCAGATCACACCTGCCAGCCCCGAGGGTTGTACTATGCTTGGCTGGCTGGTCACTAGTAGGAAAACCCAAATGCCCCATGGTCATCCTTGGCTGTCTAGCAGCTCTGGGTCTGGATGCTTCTATCTGAGACCCTGCAGCCACTTCACACATCCAGCCATCAGCTCTCCTCATCTGTGGGTTTTCATACGGGCCCATCTCCAGAATCCTCTCCTGCCCATGGCAGAGAGCTGAGAGGAGCCAGTCTAACCTCAAAGCTCAGAGCTTCTGGAAACTGGAAGAAAAGTCAGAAGAAGGAAGCGAGGCAGCCCCTGTTTTTCCCTTCATGGCACTGGCCCTGGGCTGGGACATGCTTGGTTTTGTTGCAGAATATCTTCCCTCCTTAACCTCAAGCTCAGAATGGGAAACCAGTCACCCCATTGCTAAACCTCACCCAGTGTGAAGCCTTTACTCTCTCTTCCTTTTTGCCACCAACAGGCCTGTTCTTAGAGATCTGTGTCTTCCATTCCCCAACCAGCTGTTTTTACCTGGATGGTCCCTGCCTCTCAAGGACATACCAATGTTATCACCCTTGTGCTAAGAGGCTGAGAAGGGGAGCTTTCTCCTATGTCTCCTGAAAGGGGTATAAAGAGTCAGTTTCTATCTCCAGTAAAGGTGGATTCAGATTTCAGAGGACTGGAGGGAACAAGGCTCAAAGTGTAAGTGGGAAGAAAGTGGAGCCAGTAACATGGATAACTTTTCCAGAAGATTGACTGGGAAAGAGGAAGAGCTAGGGAGGTGGCCCTCCCCTCCCCTCCCTTTCCTACCTTTTCTTTTCTTTTCAAGAGAAAAGACAGTTTAGCAAAATTGTTGCTGAGAAGAGGGAGACTTTAGAGAGCAAGTAGTTATTGTGTAGACAAGAGGGCTGCGGTCCACTGCCCAGGTGGGAGGGAGTGGTCTTTGATAGTAGGGATATTTCTCATTGGGCCTGAAAGGAAGCAGCAAAGGACGGGAGCAGATTCAGTTCACTTTGTAGAGGAGGTGAGAGGAAATTTGGGGAGCTCCTGCTGGATTTTACTGTGAAGTAGGAGGTGAGGTTACCTTTGAATGATGGGGTTAGTGGTGGGGTAGGAGGATTGAAGAGAATGGCAAGTGGGATTGAGAGCTGACTTGGGAAACACACAATAAACACCTGGGAGTGTGGAGGGCTCAGGTAAAACTGTAAGTATTAATTTGTGGAGTTGTGGTATGTTTTCTAGTAGTACTCAGCAGACTGTGTGTGGGGTCAGAGAAGAGAGGCGATCAGATGGTTTTTGGGTCAGCATGCTGCTGGATGGGTGTGAAGGGGGGCCCAGGGGGCACAGGATTAGAGGGTATCAGCTAAAGAGATGTGTTCAAGTGAAGGACCACTGAGTCTGGGCTTCACAAGCAAAGAGTCAAGTCGGGAAGCAAAGAGGAGGGTAAAATGGAGGACTTGATGAAGCAGAAAACAATGCTTTTGTTGAATTACGTGGCAAAGGTTGAGAACTGATGGTCAGAATGTCACAGAATAGGAATTTAAGGTTTTCATAGCAGAGTGGTTCTGGGTAGTCCAATGTAGGGCCAAAGGAGAGGATGGCCACCGATGAGTGACATGGATGGCTTTGGCATTGAAGAAGTCAAGGAAACAAGAGTCTATAGCGTTACACTGAATGCCTGTACCAGGGTTTGGCAAACAGGAGTCCACAGGCCGAATCTGGCCCACTGCCTGCTTCTGTACATAAAGTTTTATTGAAACCCAGCCACACCTATTGGATTTACATTAGTCTATGGCTGCTTCTGCACTATGACAGCAAAACTGAGCGGTCATGTCAGAGGCCAAATGGTGCATGAGCCTAAAATATTGACTATCGTGCTCACCCCTGACCTATAGGGATGTTACATCTTTCAGGGTAACAGCCTGACTTGACTGGAAAGGAAGACTGAGTCCAGGTTTGCATTAAAAATTCAGGAAATAGCTGGATTGCCAATAGTTGAGAGAGAGGTGGAATATGGCTGGTGTTGCCAAATAAAATAAAGTTAAATTTGAGTATCAGATAAACCACAAATATTTTTAATATAAATACATCCCAAATAGTTCATAGGACATATTTATCCTAAAAATTATTTGTTATTTATCTGGAATTCAAATTTAACTGGTGGTCCTCTATTTTCATTTGGGAAATCTGGCAATTTTAAATAGGAGCCTTCCAGGATTCTCAAAGGAGCAGAGATTATCATATGAGGATGGAGGAACAGGGACTGGAGCAGCAGTAGAAAGCCAGGAAGATACTGCCCTGGAGATTTGTGGGATGAGGGAGAATGAGTGGCATCTTCCTGGGAAGGCTTTGGGGGAATGGGCATCCTTGGCAGAGAGCCACACTCTTGGGAGAGTCCTGGATTTAATTTAAGTCAAAGAGAGGACTCAGTGATCACAAAGAGGTTGCTAAGTGGGAGTATTTGTTTGTGAAGGGCCTCGGGGTCCAGAGGGATGGAAGAAAGGAATTGAAAGACCAGGAACAGTGGGAGTTTGGATCAATGGTGCAGAAGTATCTTGGGAAAATCCTGAGAGCCCCTGACATCACTGTGAGGTGGCTCTTTCCTTGGCCTTGGAAACAGGTAAGGCCAGTAGAGGGGCTCTTGGGTGGTGTGTGTGTGTGTGTGTGTCTTACAAGAACTTGCCCCATTTGGCCACAACCTTTTTTTAAAAAATAAGGACACATGCAAAAATAATATAAAACCCATATAGAGAACTCCAACATAATCCCTACTCAGACACCCAGATCCACCAACTTTTAACATCTTGCCACATTTGCTATATTTCCTTCCTTCCTCCCTTCCTCCCTCCCTCCCTCCCTCCTTTCCTTCCTTCCTTCCTTCCTTCCTTCCTTCCTTCCTTCCTTCCTTCCTTCCTTCCTTCCTTCCTTCCTGTCTACCTACTATCGACCTATCCATCCATCTATTTTCTAAACATGTAAGAGTAGACTGTGGAAATCATCCTCCTTGAATACCTAATGCTTCCATGCACTTTTCCTGAGAACAAGGGTACTCACTTATGTAACCACCTTAAGTCCAGTTATCAAGTTCAAGAGATTTAACATTGATATAAAGCTTACAGTCTATATTCCAATTTTTGCATATGTCCCAATAAAGTCCTTTTAGGTATTTTCTCCTCCATAATTAGATATAACTCAGGACCATGTATTACAACTATGTATTACATTTAGTTGTTATTTTCTCTTTAGTCTGTCTCTTTTTTAATTTCCTCAATTGTGGAAACATACACGACATGAACTCTACCATCTCAACCAGTGCAATTATTAACGTTCACAATGTTACAGTACCCTCACCACCATCCATTACCAGAACTTTCCATCACCCCAAACAGAAACCCCGTACGTATTATTCATTAACTCCCCATTTCTCCCCTCCCCATTCCTGGTAACCTGTACTCTACTTTCCATCTTTATGAATTTGCATATTCCAGCTACTTAATATGCATGGACTCACACAATATCTGTCCCTTTGTGTCTGACTTATTTCGCTCAGTATGATATCTTCATAGTTCATCTGTGTAGGGTCATGTATCAGAACTCCTTTTAGGGTGGAATAGTATTCTATTGTGTGGCTATACCACATTTTATTTATCCACTCACCTGTTGATGGACATTTAGCTTCCATCTTTGGGCTTTTGTGAATAATGCTTCTATGAACACTGGCAAACAAGTATCTGTATGAGCCCCTGCTTTTGGTTCTTTTGAGTGCATACTAGAAGTGGGGTTGCCTGGATATATGGTAGTTTTATGTTCAACTTTTTGAGGACCTGCCAAACTTTTCCTCATTGCTCTTAAAGAAGTTTTACAAGGATCTGTGCACTCATTCTGCAGGAGACCAGCTATCACTGCAACAAGGGATGAGAGAGAGAATTATTAAAAGTGCCCTTTGTCTAGAAATCAGTTCCTTTTTAATGTCTCTATTAGACAAAGGGGTAAGACAGTTGCCATTGGCTTTGTCCCATCGGCTCAGTTTCTCCCCTGCGGAAATGAACAGAAGCAGCATTCCAGCCTGGGTCCCTGCCCCTGGGCAGAATGACAAAGGCACAGCTGCAGGTGGCAGCTGCCTCCTACCTGCTCTGGGGCCCAGCCTCATTTGGATAAGTCAGTTTTCTCAGCTGCAGGCAGAGGGCAGGAGCGTTGTGATTTACAGGGAATCAAGGGCCAGGGTCACACCCCTTAGGCTGGTCTCTGTCTTTTGATGTCCTGTAATTTCAGTCTCAAGTGAGCTCAGGGCCAGAGAGGAGCAGCCTTCCCAAATTTCAGCTGATTCTGAGAGAGTTGGGCAAGAGTGAGGGGTGATTGCATGGCCAGAAGTATATTTTGGGCATTGCCCAAAGACATCAGAATTGTAAGGAAAGGGGGAAGAGTTGACTTATGAAGGAATGAATCCAAGAAATCCCTCGGGACTCTCTGCAAGAAATCCAGGGCTCCCCACCCTCGGAGGGATGGGGCTGCCGAGGGACACAGCCCAGCTGGGAGGCCAGCAGTCAGGTTCACTCCCCCAGCGGCTCTGGGGGACAGCGCTCCCAGCTCGCTTGGCCTTGGCATGGATGTGGGAGGGCCTGGGGATCCACCTGAGTAACTGGCTAAAATGCCCCAGACCCCAAAGTGATGAGGACTTGGATGTATAATCTTGGTCTTCTTTCCTCATTTGAAGGAAGAGTTTATTCGTGGGTTAAAGGGAGATGTGCTTGGGGTACCAGGCACCAGTCAAGGAAAGGGAAGGGGAAAAGGACAGAAAAAGTGTAGAGGACAACTGAGCTTCAAGAAATGTACCAAAGCAATTCAGTGGGGGAGAGGAAAGTCATTTCAAGAAATGGTGCTGGGAAAACTGGATATTCATGTGGGGAAAAAATGAAACTTGACCAAGCCTTGCCATAAACAGAAATTAATTTGAGATATATCATGGACCTAACCTAAACATAAAAGCTAAAGCTATAAAGTGTTTGGGAAAAAACAGGAGAATATCTTCATTACCTGGAGGCATCAAAGATTTCTCAGGTAGGATAAAGAAAGCAATAATTAGGAAAAACAAAAGAATCAATAAATTAGCTTTCATCACAATTTTCAAACTTCTGCTCATCAAAAGACATTGTGAAGAAAACAAATGGACAAGTCACAGACTAGGAGGAAACATCTTCAAAACATGTATCTGTCAAAGGATTTGTAACTGAATAATTGAAAGACAAATAACCCAATTTAAAAAAATGGGTAAAAGATTTGAATAGACCCATTATGAAGGAAGACAAACAAATGGCCAAGAAACCCATGAAAAAGTGCTCAACATTGATAGTCAACTGGAAAATGCAAATTAAAACCACAATGAACCCCTCCCCATTCACTAGAATAGGTAAAATTTAAAAACCTCACAGTACCAAATTTTTGTGAGGATGTGGAACAACCAGAAATCTTATATGTTACAGGTAGGAATGTAAAATGATACAACCACTTTAGAAAAGGGTTTGGTCATTTCTTATGAAGTTGAACACACACATACCCACTGACCTAGTAATTCCACTCTTAGATAATGTCTAAGAGAAATGAAAAACATGTTTACAAAAAGACTTGTTTAAAAATTTTCACAGTGGCTTTATTTACAGTTGCCTCAAACTGAAAACAACTCAAATGCCCATCCACAAAATAGAAAGGATAAACAGATGTTTGCATATTCACACAATGGAATTCTACTCAACAATAGAAGCTTACTTCTGATATAAACAACATGGGTGGGTCTCGTAGACATTATGCTGAAAGAAATCAGATATAGAAGAGCACATATATTGTATGTTTCCATTCATATGATCTTCTATAACCTGCGAAAACTAATCTAAGGTAACAAAACTCAGAACCAGTGGTTGTCTCTTCTCAGGACGGGGCAGGAAAGGACTAACTGGAAGAGACACGAGGAAACTTTTTAGAATGGATGAAGTGTTCTATTCATGATACTGTGTGGGTTACATGGGATTATCTGTCAGTATGGTACACTGAGATTCGTACACTTCAATGTGTGCAAATTATACTCAGAAAGAAATGGAAAAATCTTAGTAATAATAATCACTGAGTAGGGTGGCGTGAGGAATGGATGGAGGCATAGCTAAACCAACAGTGGGAGAATGTTGCTGATGTTGAAGCCGTTTGATGGTTTGAGGGGATCTAGAATACTCTTTTTTATATAAAACTGAAACTTTACATAATGAAAAGTAAAACAAAACAAAACATGATATGCCCAACTCTTTATGTCTTCTCACTTAATATTCACAATGACCCAATGAATTTATTATTTTTTCCACTTAATAGATGAAGTCATTAAGGTTAGGGAAGAGGAAGGCACAACCTCTTTCTTCACCCTGGTCTCAGTCATCATTAGGAGACCACCAGTTCTCCCTCTGCTCCCTTGATCTCACTCTGGCTTGCTCTGGGAGTCCAGGAGAAACCAGTGTGTGACGTCTCCCTCCCACATCTGCTCTGACCCCAACACACATTTGTGTGCAGGCTTTGGACGTCGTACTGGTTGAGTTTAATTCCTGATTCTTCTTCCTAGCTCTTTCACCTTGGGAAACATTATTTCACATCTGTGACCTTCTGTTTCTCCATCTAAAATGAATTCAAGAGTATCTACCCAAAGTAGTGTAAAGGGGATTGTTTACAGTGAGACTTCAGTAAGCATGAGCTTCCTTACAACCCTGACTTGGTAACTTGCTTAAGGTTTATAAGGGTAGGGACAGCACTTGAGTCAAGATTTCTCATATTCCAAAGTTAGTGTTCTTTCCGTCTGTCAGATAATAGGGCCAGGGGACAAGCGACCCCAGCATAGGGCAGAGAAGTTAAAGGGAAATCTGTGAGTGAGTGCATGTCCTGGCTCCTCTGGGAGAGACTACATAACTGATTCCGAGGAAGAGGGGATGCTGAGAGGAAGAAAAGGTGAGAAGGTGCTTCATGGAGAAATTGTAGATGGGGAGAGCGAGACAGGAGAGGGACAGGGAGAAAGGAGGAGGAGGAGGGGGAGGGGGAGAAATTTCAACTTCGCTTCAGAAATGTCTTATGCCTTGAAGGCTAATAGGGAAACGGCAGTATTTTAGGGAAACAGCATTCTGGACAGAGCAAGGACTGGGTATAATTTGGCCAAACAGTAGCGTCCATCTCATTAGAACTCGTCTACATATCTGCCGTAGACAATGATGCCCCACACACTGCATCAGCCTTTCGCTGTTTATTTTGTCTCCCCCAGGCTGTTAAACAGTGCTCAGTTGACAGTGCTCACCAACATTTCAACAAACACTTTTTCTAACAACTCCAGTGTGCCAGGCGCCAAGAGGTGCCAACATGTCTAAGATGGTTGCTGTCTGCAGAGGAGCCCACGGTGGGCACGTTTGCTTGGCAGTGACACAGGGACAAAAGAGGTGAAGAGATGTCTCAGATGAGAAGGGAGAGAACTGGCTGGAAAATAGTACTTAAAACATTTTCTTTACACACTCATATAGATACATCCATCCCTTCAAATTTGGTTTAGTGGTAAGGATTACGCTGTGAGCAATGATTGGTGACCAAGAGAGTAAGGGCCAAACACTTTTCCTGCAGTAGATTCCCAAGTGTCTAAGATGTGCCATTTAAGGGGAGTGACAATCTTAAGTGAAATAAGTGAATTATTTCCCTGGAATGACCCGATGTGTGTCTCTGTGGGGGCTGCATACTCTTTATTCTCCTCCAGACTCCTTGAGGGCTGGGGCTGGGTCTTACTCAACACCCTAATCTCTCCAGCGGGTAGCTCAAGGCTTTGCTGAAGGCAGGGACTCAGCCAACAGTTGTTAAATGACTAAATAAACAGGAGGGCTATCTCAGGAGAGGAAGGAGAGGGCTTTGCTGGTTGTTTGCAAGGTAGAGTTTACCCTGCAAATTTGCTTTCTTTCAAGTTTTTGGATGGCGGCGATATCAGGTTAAAACTTGGCCAGCCTTTGCAATGCCAATGCACATTTTCCTTCCCTTCCCACTGGGATTTTTGTAAGCAGCACCCTTGGATCTTAGAGCAAGGGTGGAGGATGGGAATGGCTGATGAGGGGTAGCTGTGAAGGAACCAGGCCAGGACAGGGAGCAGGGGACCACTCTGACCAGCTCCTCTTCCTCTTCCCTCTGATCTATGCCCTCCTCACTAAGACTGATTGCCTTCTGCCCACCCAAGTTCTTAAAGACTCCAAGGTACCCTGAGTTGTTTCTCCAAAGCAGAAGTAAACAGTATATTAGGGAGCCTCAATACTTTTCACACAGTAATAATGTCTACCATTTATTGCAACCTTACCATGTGCCAGGAGCTATGCTAAGTGCTGTATCTACTGGTATCACCTTATTTAATCCTCTCGACATATCAGTGCAGAAGGCTCAATTATTATCCCATTTTGCAGGTGAGGAAACTGAGGCACAGACAGGTTAAGTGATTTCCCTGAGTTACCCAAATGGGTGAGTAGCAATCAGGGTCACAGTGTGACTTTTGGAGCCTGTATAATTCCACAGCCTGGTTTGTTTATCCTGCTTTTGATTTTCTTTTCAAGCTGGAGAAACAGATAGTTGGGGCAGACACTTGACATGGGGAATAGACAGGGAATAGAAGTAAAATGGTGGCTGCCGGGAGCCAGGGCTGGAGCTGCTGGGAGGAGTAGCTGAGGCAGTGGAGGCAGAGGCTGGGGGCCCTGAGCTGAGGTCTGCAGAGGGACAAGGGGCCTTGGCCGAGGGGCCACAAAGCCACCACCACCACCATCATCCCACATCCTTGAGCTTAAAGCTCCTGATATGGGTCACTTTCTTCTCCCAGAACATATCTCTTAATCCTCATAGCTCTGTGAGGTTGGTTGTCTTATTATCATTCCCATTTGTCAGATGAGGAAACTGAGGCTCAAAGCCGCACAACTCCAAATCCTGGTCTTTTAAACACTGTCCCACACTCTCTCAAGGATGGAACCCTGCCATATTCCCTTCTCCTTTTTCTTCACTACTTTCCTTCCCAGCCTCCTACCAGCCCTATACCTTTAGTTCTTGATCCCAAAAGATTCTCTCCAGCCCGCCACTGATCCCATCCTCTTGAAGGTTCTGAAACATGGCAGCATTTAATAGGCTCACCAGATTTAGCAAATGAAATGACAAGTTGCCCACTTAACCTTGAATTTCAGATAAATAACTAGTGATGTTTCAGTATAAGTATACCCTCAATACTGCATGGGATATACTTACACTAAAAAAACAACAACTGTGATTTATGTGAAATTCAAATTTAACTGGGTGTCCTATGTTATATTGTATGCTGTACCCTAATACCATAGGAGGCCCCTGTTTGGGCCTGCAATTGTCCTTCTCCTTCCCAAGCTTCCCCTCCCCAGCCCCCTCCTCCCTGAGCTCTGATAGGAGCTGGGCAGCCTCTTTTGCCGGGCAGAGGAGAGGGCACACATGCGTTACCTCATAGGGGAGACCGGGCCCGGCCACCAGGGGCAGGGCGGGAGAAGAGGGGAAGGCAGGCCTCAAAGGGAAACAGCAGGAAAAAAAATCACATAATTTATTATTCCTGAGGAAGATCTGAGAGTGGGTTTGTTCCTGAAGCTCCTGAGGAGTGGCTGGGTCTTCTCTCCCCACTGGAGTCCCCACCCACGCCCCGTCCAGCTCCTCAGTGCCCCTCCCCGGGTCTTTCATCTTTCTCTTGTCTTCTCTCTCTGCCCTCCCTCAACAGGAGCCAGCACTTGGTGAAGTCCATCCACCCTCTGGTAAGGTTAGTGGGACCCAGTGCCCGAGCTGATAAAAGAGAGGCTGGAACTTTCCGGAATACACTGCCACTGACACCACGGCCATGGCCCCCCATCTGTCACCTGCTCCCAGGCAAGGCTAGAGCTTCTAGGAAGAAAGTTTCCCAAAGGTCAACCTCAACCTAGAAACAGCCACTCCCCTCCCTCCTCGCACCACACACAGGGTGCCCAGCCCCACCCAGTGACAAGGAGGAAAATAACTTATTAGATGATAGTGGACACTCCCTGGCTTTGCCTGAACGTGGGTTCACATGGCGCTCTGTCTGTGAGCCACCTTATGCAGGCCAGCCCTGCTCCCCCTTGCTGAGATCAAGCCCGCCCGAGCCGGCATGCTGCGCCTTGTTTCCCTGGCACCTGTCCTGGCTCTGCTGCACCCGCAGGCAGGAGGGGACAGCCGGTGCTGCGGTCTGGCATGCGTGTCCAGGAGGACAGTGTCTGAGGTCTGCCCGTGTTCTCTGGAGTCTGAGGGGCCTTGAACTTCGGTGTGTCTGGCCCTTTGGCCCCTGCCTCTGCCTAGGTTTGGGGATAACCCCTGCCCATACCCCCCTACCCCCCCAGTGGCTTCCAAGGGTGAAGACTGGATGCTGTATATTGTAGGACTGAAATGGTTCTCTGCACAAAGCTTCCAGTCTCCCAGCACAGAGCAGAGGGCTTGCCCCCTCCTCCCTCTGCTGTCACTTTCTCTCAGGATTCTTGCTCGACAGTCCCCTCTAGCCTGTGGGCAATTGCGGCCAACCCCACCCCTGCCCCCGCCAAGCCATGGCTTGTCTCCTCTGCCCAACATTCTCATTTGCCTTCCAAGTTCAGTTCAAAGACTCAACACACTTGACAGCAAAGTTACAACCAGCTAACTCCTCCAGGGAAATGGAAGAAAGACCTGGGGGAAAGCTCCCCTCCTTACTTACCGTCCTCTGTGCCCCAGGGGAGAGTGGGGGACCTGGGAATCACTTGGTGCTCATGCAGGGAGGAAGCCGGCAATGAGTGTCTGCTCATATCCGTCATCCCAGCCCCAGGAAGCCTCCCCGGTCCCTCCAGAAGTCCGTATGTGGTGAATCCAAGCAACCAAGCAGGCTCCAGCAGGGATGAGCTCACCAGAACATGGGCTAATGGGTTAACCCTTGGCAGGCCGCTGGCACAGGCACACATCATGTGGCTTTCCTGGCCTTGCTCAGCCGCTATTAGATGAATCTTGTGCAAAATTAATGAAGTTGCTCTGCAGTCTGTCTTCGAGTTTTGGTGCAGACGTGCATTAGGTTGGTGTCTGAGCAGGGCTGCTGTCTTTGGAAACCAGAAGACCTGTCATTTCTGGGTTGGTGGAGGTGTGTGAAGGTGATGGTGGTGGTGACGGGTTGCCAAAGGTGGATTAGCCCTCACCACTCAAAGCTACGCCAGCTCTGTTCAGCACAGACTTTGATGAACAGGGAGGAGGGAAGCTGGCATTTGTTTGGTACCCACCCACGTCAGAACCTATGATAGCCAGCACCCAAGATGCTCTCCAAAGGTTCTCACCTCCTGATAATTGTGCCACTATACTGAGTAGGACTGGCTTGTGTTGTCCCTAGAATAGTGCAGAAACCATGCGTATAACTTCCGAGGCTGGGTTTTTGTAATTCCTTCCTGCCTTGTTCTCGTGGAACACTCCCTCTGGAGGAAGCCAGCCACCATGTTGTGAGGACACTCAAGCAGCCCTCTGGAGCAGTCCGTGTGGTGAGGAATTGAGGCCCCTGGCCAACAGCCAGCTCCGTTTGCCAGCTGTGTGAGCAAGTCTCCTTGGAGCCAGATCCTCCAGCCCCAGTCAAACCTTTGACGATTGTAGCACCGGCCAGCATCTTGACTACAACCTCACGAGAGATCCCAGTCCAGAACCATCCAGCAAAGCCACTCCCAATTCCTGACCCCCAGAAGCTGCTTGAGCTAATACATTATTATTGTTTTAGCTAAGTTTTGGGGGTAATTTGTAACATAATAGGTAACTGATACAAAACCTGGACCAGATGCTTCAGAGTTATCTTACAAAATGCTCACAATAGCCCCCCAAAGTCAGTGTTTCCCTCCCCATCTCACAAATGAAGAAAGTGAGGTTCAGAGGAAGACAGTAACCTGCCCAAGCACTCACCATAGAGACAGAGCCCACCTGCAAGCCCTAGGCCACCTGGGTCAAGAAGTGTGGTGAGCATGGGGATGGAGGGCAAAGCTGGAATGGTGGGAGGTCAGGAACAATATAGACATGGAAGGGAGAGGAGGATCGAGCTCTGGGTCTCCTGGAGCTGAGAGACCCAGATCCCCAGGAGTCTGGTGAGTCAGCAGCCCTGAGAGCAGAGACACAAGAGCCGAGAGGTGAGAAAGCAAGGCCATGCCCCATTTCCACTGGCTTATCTTCCTGAGCCTTTCTTTATAGACCGCAAGGTGCTGTTATCTGTCTGTGCCTCCCACTGGCTTTTGAACCCATCCTGTCCACCCCCACAACCCCCAAATCCCTGCTCATCTTTGTCTCCCAGCACCTTACCCAGTATTTTCTGTTCAATGTGTGGAATGAATGAATGGATGAGTGAATGAATGAATGAACCCTCACCAGAGACTGCCCGGGGTGGGGGTGGGGGTCTCTGGAGAGGCATAGTGCAGCCTCCACTCTCTCACCAAAGGAAACTAAGAGACAGTTGGAGTGGCTCTGAGGTGGGGAAAGGGGAAAGTAAGGGGACAGGAATATGTATAGGAAAAGGTCAAAAGAGATGGGAGGCAAGGACAAGAAAGGAAGGGACAAACATCAGAAAGGATTCATGAAGTCTGCTGGGTTGAGAGCTGTTTTTACCAGCACCCTATTAATGAACTATGTCTCACATAGCAGACATCTGGTAGGAGGCTTAAATAGGCATGGGTTTTGGAATTCGACTAAACTCTTTCTGGGCTTCAACCTCAAGGGGAAGAATTCTGAAATTAATACTTGTCACAACCATTGTCTCCCTGAAAGCAGTATGCTTATAGCTATTTCATATGCCCTTTATTTCTTAGCTATGTGTAGGGATCTCTGGTAGTTGGCTACTTGAATTATCTTTGATGATATCAGTAATACCTAGTGCAACCACCTACTAGCTGTGTGACCTTGGGGAAGTTACTTAACCTTGCTGTGCCTTGGCTTCTTATGTTTAAAATGGTGATAATGGAAATACATGCCTGATAGTGTTGTGAGAATTCAGGAAGTAAATGCATGTAACAAAATGTGCCCGGCAATTGATGGCAAATGGTCAAAGGGTGTAAAGCTGTTTTTATTAATTCAGTCTGTAGGTTGATCTGAGAGCTCTGTTTGTTCTGGATATAGGAGAGGGACACACGTAGACTTTTATAACAGCCTTGGTTCCGAGATGGCAGGGATATGTCTGGGAATTTTCCAGTGCCCGGGGGTGGGCACTGCATGTTTCAAATTGCCGGGAGCCCACTAGCAGGCAAGATAGTACAGAGGACACGCCCGGCCTCAGACGTCTCTGAAGGGGGCAGAGGCAGCTTGCTCCACTTGCTCCCCAGTCTCTCCTGACTATGCCCCTGTTACAGTGCTGAGAAGAGAAAGAGGGAAAACACTGCAATGGGGGAGAAGGTTTTCACCCCTATAGCTCGGTGTGAGGTGTTGAGTAGCCAGTTCTCAAGATGCTGAGGATTAGGAAAGCCAGACTGGCCCCTGCCCTCCTCCCACTAACGTGGGGGTGTGGGGGAAGCCATCATCACCCAGGGGTTGTGGGGGGCAGGCTGGGGGAGGGTCCTTGCTAGTGATAATCATCACTGGGGGGCTTCCTCCCAGGAGCGATGCAGGGAAGCTGAAGACCAAGGCAGGAGTGGGATTCTCCTGTCTCTGACATCTTGATTTCCAGATCGGGAAGAAGGCTCTGCAGAAGCTGATGTGTGATAAATGGCTATCGAAGCAGAGAGCTAGGAGGGTGGCCCTGCCCACTGAGCCAGTGTAAGGGGGTCAGGCTGAGTGGCTTTTCTTCTGGGCAGGCTGTTTCCTCCGTGAAAGATGAGCTTTCTCTGCTCAGAGATGCAGGAGTAGGAGACAGACAAGGAGTCTCCAAGGGAACTTAGCTTTGAAGGTTTTGAGGCTATTGCCTCTGACTTTTTCTGCAGATCAGTTTGCTAAACCCAAGGGCCTGGCAGGTGAAGGAACCCTAGGGTGAATTCTTTTGCAATGCAAATAATTAAATAACTTAGTTTTTCCCAATTTCAGGCTTGTGTGCTTCTCCCCACCCTCTGCCTGCATGGCTGCATGATGTAATAGTAACATCCATAAGCGTTTAACTCTTATTTAGCACTTCCTCCATGTCAGATGCTATTCTAAGCAGTTTATATAGAATAATTCATTAAATTCACATGCAACCCTACGAGGTAGATGGTGAAGTGTATTGCTTTCCCTGTTTTCAGCTTTGAGCAAATGACTTCTCTGAGCCTTATTTTCCTCATTTATTAAATGATTGTGATAATTGCTACCTCGTAGAGCTTTTGTGAGGATTAAATGAGAAAATGCACAGGGCAAATGCTTAATGTACATATGAACATACAATGTGTATAAATGCACATAATATATACAATGTGTATGCATATATGTGCATAATATACACGTGCGTATACACATATATACAATGCACATGTGTGCAATGCGTATATTACATAGATACATGTGTTCACCTACATGTATAGATACATAAGACACACACACACATACATTAGTGGGAGATTTGGAGTCAGAGGGGGAAGTGTGCTGTGCTGTCTGCAGGGCTCCCCCCAGCAGGACACGCGAGGAGGCCTGAGCAGCTGGTTGACCCCACGTGTCCCAGGAGGAGGGGGCTGCTGCTGCTGAGCTGTGGTATCCAAGGGGCCATCCAGGCAGAGAGCGTCCTCTTGGCCCTTAAATTCCAAGTGCCCTAATTCCTAATGCTGTAACTCTGTTTTGCAGCCCTTCCACTCAGCCAGCCCAGCCCCCTGTTACCTGCAAAGGTGGGCTAAGATGGCGACACCCAGGTGTGCCTGGGCCAGGGTGGTTTCCAAGACCTGGGACTTTTAATGCTAAAACCAGGCAAGTGCATGAGCTGATCACCTTACTCAAAATCTTTGGGGGGTAACATACTGTTTTGAGTCTCGGTGCCTGTGCACACCTGGCTTTCTCCCCTGCAGGCCATTTCTGCCCTCTTCATTTGCTGACCACCTGGCCTCACCACCCCTTAGCCTCCCCGGGACCCCAGCAGGGCTCAAAGCCCCTCCTCTGTGCTTTCCCAAGTGCTCTTCTGTTCTATCATGCGTCCTCCTCCCGTGGGCCCAAGCTCCTCGGAATAATATTTTCAAAGAAAAAAATTTACTTTGGAAAATTTTAAATATACACCAAAATGGAATTATCCAATGAGTTCCTGTGTTTCCACAAGGCAAAAGCAATAATTATCAGTGCTCATTCATTTTCATCTGTCTTCCTCCTACATCTTGTTGTTGTTGCTGTTAGTTTTTTAAAACAAATCCCAGACATCTCCTCTATCAATCCTTGCATGTAGATTCCTTCCTCCCTTTCTCCCCCCTTTTCCTCCCTTCCTTCTTCTTTTTTTAAATAATCGCAGTGCCATCATAATCATACATGAAATTTAATCATCATAATTCCTTAATGTCATCTCCTACCCATTCCACGTTCATATTTCCCTGACTGTCTCAAAGACATCATTTTATAGTCAATTTTCTTCAAATCAGGATCCAAGCAAGCCCAGCCATTACTTTTAGTAGCTATGCCCTTAATTGTCTTTTTATCTGTTATAGCCACTCCCTCCTTTTCCACACCACTGATTTATTACAGACACCAGGTCATTTAATTCTAGAATGTCTCACATTCTGGATTTGGCTGCCGAGTTCCTCCTGGTGCCATTTAACAGTCCCCTTCTATTCTGCAAGGGCCGCATCTTGGTGTCCACTGCAGCCCCAGATCTGAGTCCAGTGCTTTGGCCTGGGAGAGGTGCCCAGTCAGTGTCCAATCAATGGGCCAAATGGGCATTTGTGGGGCCCCTTACAGGTGGAGGACCTTTGCCTGCAGGTCACTTGGTCCCTCCAGCAGCCCCGTTGACACAAGCAGGGCCACTGGCTTCTATTTGACACATCCCATAGCCCCTCAGCTGTGATGCTGGGACAAGTCACCAGGACTGAGGATCCCAAAGCAGTGATCACGTCCATCACTGCTAACAACTGGGTTAACAATTAGGGACTCTCGATTTAACTGCAGATCTCCGAGTCCTCTTCAGAGCAGGAGAGTTCCCTGAGCAGGATTTTCCCCTGGGTCCTGGGTGTCTCCAGTCACCATCCATCCAGAGATGGAGTTAGGGTCTAGTGGTGGGGAGGGAGCCTGGGGTGGGGGTCAGCAAGGGAGGGGAGTGGGCCAGGGCTGCCCTGTTGGCTATGTGGGAGAACGAGCATGATAGAGGCCCTGAAGCTGATATTTTTGTCCCCCACACTGTCTGCTCCAAGGCACTTTATTCTAGTCTAACGACCATCATGGCAGCTCACTCTATTAGATGGAGATATACCACTAACCACATTTGGAGAATATGCTGGGGGGATTCTCTGCTCCCACCCTGGTGAGGTTTCTGTCCCAGTCTGTGCCCAAGAGCATAGCAAGATCTGGAGACAAGGATGTAAGGAGGGGGTGGGGGAGGCAGGAAGGTTTGGAGGGAGGGACTCTAGCCCCAGAGTGGATGTGGGGGAGAAGGGGGGGCCCCCTCTGTCCGAGAGCTTGTTCTAAGGAGGATGAGCAGACGTTTTGTTTCCCAGGGCCCAGGACATCATGCAAAGCAGTTACTCAAATCAGGCAGCTCCAGAGAGGACCCACCGCCTCCCACCTGCACCACCACAAATCCCGTTTCCTTTTGCTTCCTTTCCTCTCTCAGCGCCAAGGAGAAGGGATTCTATGTCTTAGGTCTCATCCTGTCTGGTCCCCAGGCCTTAGCCTGCCTTTCAGTCCTCTTGGGAGTCTGAGTGATGACAAGGTGCCCCTGTGACGGATCCCCCTGGCTGGCTGCAGCTGCTCCCCTGAGAAGGCACAGCCCCTGCAGTGGGAGTCGGGGCTCTGTGTTCTCCAGCCATCTCCTCCTCTGCTTCTCCTTGTCTCTTCTGATGCTCATTCGCCATGTCCCCTTCTGTCCTCTGACATGTCTGCTTCAGCTGTGCACACACAGCAGTTCTAAAGATTCTCTGACTTCCTTGGGGGTTACTGCAGGGGACACGGCCCCCTCTCTTCCTTAACACACATCAACTGAACGGATGGTGGGACAATGGCAGGCAGGTCCCGTGTGGGGAATGGGAGCACTGAGAAGGTGACAGTAACTTCATGATGTGGGGGCCAGAGGGAGGTGGGAGGATGACAGGGGGTCAGGAAGGCTGGAGGGGTGGGTAGCGCTTCCAAGAAGATGTGGAAGTGGGAGGGCAGGAGGACGGATTGTCTTTTTCCTGGGGAGTTCCCAGGGCGCTCAGTATCTACCAGCACCTGGTCTCCTCTTCAGGCAGAGCATAGGAGTCACAGGATAAACTTGGGGATGGCTGGGGCCGGTTGTCTCCAGCCAGGATAGGGAGGGCCGGGGCAGGGGTGTGGGCAGAGGGCAACTCCTGGGGTGCGGCTGCCATCTAGTGGTACTTCCCAGGTGGCATCTAAGTCTACTCCACACATCCTTAGGTCTCTGCGTGCCCAGCTCCCCGTCTGATCTGGTAATTAACACCGAACTTGTTAGTGCTAAACATTGGAACATCCAATTCTACGATGTTTGCCAATAAATAAAGTCTCACAAAAATAGTCATTGCAATTTTAAATTTTCTAATAAAGACGACTTTCCAGTCCTTAAATAATTAAAAGGGTTGTGTTTTTATCTCTTTAACAAATATTTAATGATGATGTTATGTAGCAGGCACTGTTTTTAGGCTAGGGGCTGAAAATACAGTTATGACCTCAATGAATTACACAATTTTTGTGGCAGAAGAGAGGAAACTGAACAAACAATTCCAATCCAGAAGGAAAAATTCTTCAACTCAGATACATCTGTGCTATGCTTTGGGAGCACAAAGGGGGTCATCTTAAAACACAGTGACCTAGGATGGCAACTGGATGTGAAGGAGATGATGGCTGAGATGAAGCTTGAAGGGCACGTGAGAGCCCGACAAAAGGATGGAGGTTTTGGTGGTGGTGGAGATGGTGGTGGTAGACATGGAGGGGTGTTGATGGTGGGTTCAGGAAGGCAGCGAAGTTGATAAAGGCTGTGGAGGCAGTAGAGGCTGTGGAGGTGAAGGTGGAGGTAGAACTGGTGGTAGTGATGGAGTTGGCAGTGGTGGAGGTGGCAGTGATGGAGGTGGCGGTGATGGAGGTGGCAG
>PVKY010002140.1:0-27263 GCA_004027775.1 Bradypus variegatus | reverse complement strand
TCTGGGTGCCTGTGGGGAGAGTGGGAGGTGTTACCGGGAGCAGGTGGTGAGGGCTTTGGGTGCCAGGCCGCCTGAACTCGGACTTTATCCGGAGGGCAGTAGGAAGCCATCCAAGGGTTTTGGGTGACATGATGGGATTGGCATTTTGAAAGATCATGCCGGTGGCAGGTTGGAGGCTGGGTTGGAGAGGGCCGGACTGCAGAGGAAACCAGCCCAGGAGCGTGCGTGGGAGACGACGATGAGACCAGACACAAGGCACGTGAGCAGAGGTTGGGGGTGAGAGGACAAATTCTGGAGACAGTGAGAAAGTACCCCCTCTGGGGCATGATAACCAGGCAGGTGAGGGAGAGCAGGACAAGGCAGGGCTCCCACAAATCTGAGGCGGTGCCCCAGCAAATGGGAGCCACCGACTGGGATACAAATACATCCGCCTGCAGAGATGGGTTGTCCTTCACTTATTCATTCAGAAAATATTTATTCAACCCCTACTATGTGCTCAGTGCACAGTAGGCATTGAGGATGCCATTGTAAGCAAAGCAGGAAAGTTTCCTACTCGCTCAGAGCTTACATTCTAGTTCGTGGAGCCAGGCAGTAAGCAAAAATCAGTAAGAAAACGAGGAATATGCCAGACAGCAAGAAATACTTTGAAGAAAATCAAAGGGTGCTTCGATAGTGCCAGGGCCAACTTCTGCTTTGGAGAGGCAGGCCTGGTGCCGAGGGCCTACAAAAGGGTTTTAATTGTAATTTAATTTAAAGCCAGATGCAAATTATGACTATAATAATAATGAAATATACATAATGAATCCAGCCTGGATTATGGTTGTCATTGAACCCAAGCAGTCATAAAATATTGTTTTTAATTTTTGTGGAGGAAGGGACCACGAAGGCAAAAGTGTTTGGGTCCCCAAAAGTCATGCTGTGGCCCTGGAGAATGTCCGGGGCCTGCTTTATACTGGAGGGTCACCACAGACCTCTGTGATGATAGGGCGTGGAGGCTCCAGGTACTACTTTTCCTGCAAAGCTCTGGCAGTGCTGAAGGTCTGAAGGCCAGAGAAGGGACCCTGATGTCGGAGAGAAGGTCTCTCTCAGGTCAAAGGACACAGCCTGGAATTTGTCATCCAATGGTGGGAGTTCAAGTCCCAGGTATGCCATTTACCAACTGTGCAACCTTGGGCAAGTCACATCACCTCCATGGACCACCCGTCCTCATCTCCAAAACAAACCTGTGATTCAGGATTGGTGTGGGGCTCCCTGCCTTCATGACCCAGTGGGGATGGGGTCGGTACACCCAGGACCCAGCTCCTAACCCCCAGCACCCCCTCCACCCTTCACAGTGGCCTGGCCACGCCCAGGCTGGCAGCCACTCGTTGGGCGCTGAGCTGGGAGCTGACTTACCTAGGCCTCAGCCTTCATCCACTCCCAAGACGCCCGTGGGAAGCTGGTCATCCTTCAAGGGAGGTCTGAGGGGCCTTGCCATCGGTACCTCCGTGTCCAGCTAAGGGCCAGACACCGCGAGGGGCCTGGGGAGGGCCGGAGCCCCGGGGAACTGCGGCTCCTGAGTCAGCATGGCCAGGGCGCTAACGAAGTCCAGATGTCAGACAGAAAACAGTCATCGCCCCCACCCATCTGGCAGCTCGGGTTCTTTGGAGATTGCAAAAGAAGAAGGAAAATAGAGCAGGAAGAAAATGGAATCCTAGAGCAGCTGAAACCTTGGAGCTGGGATGTAAGTGTTCCAGGGTCTCGCTGCAGGGCAGGGACAGGAGCCGAGGGGAAGGAGGGGGCTGGCCCAGGCCCCTGCTCCCCCAGCCCTTGTGTCACCCCCACCCACCCACCTCTAGGCCGGAACAGGCCATTCCCTGGAAGCTGTGGGGTGTCCAGAGGAGGCGGGGAGGACCCAGGCCAGCAGCCTACGTCGGACCCCTGAGCCTGGGGTGTCTGTCCCCTTTTCCAGCCCTGGCCTCACTGCAGGACTGAGTCTCCTCGGGGGGGGGGGGTGCAGGCAGAGAGGGACCAAGGGGTGCCGGATTTCCCTGGCAGAACCTCGGGCCCAGGACTTGGAAACCCAGTTTACTGACCCCCCAGCTTCTCCTCAGAGATCTACAACCAAGTGGCCTGGGCCAAGAGCAAGGGGGTGGGGTTCGGTGGAGCAGCTGAGTCACTTCGCCCTTTCCCTTCCCTCACACGTGCATATCACATATTGGGGAGCAGGTGAAGAAAGGGTTCTCGGCCTAAAAGATTTAAAGCCATTGACTAGTTTGGCCCTTTGTACTGGTGGGGAAATGGGTTTACTCACAGCACCTCGCCCAGGACTCCGTGTTATGAAAGTTTGATAGAGGGAAGAAGGATAGAAGGGAGGGAGGGAGGGAAGAAGGAAGGACAGACAAACAGCATCCTTACATGCTTCCACCGAGGAAGGCCGGGGCCAGGGCTGGTGGCAGGTATGTACGTGGCAGGGAATTGACCTGCAGATAACAGACATTGCAGGGAGTTCCTCTGGAAGCTGGGATGTGCGGACAGGCCAGGGGCCTGAGCCTGGCGTTCCAGAGCTTGGCAGGGCACCTGGAGTGTTGGAGAATGTTAGCTGGCGTGGGGTCAGTGGGGATGGTGCTGTGCCTGCTGGTTGGTGATGGCAGCTTTGACGTAGGTGCCGATGTGAGGGTACACACGCCACCCCCAGCCTGCAGGCCCCCAGGCTTCCCTGCGACTCCCTCTCCTTATGCTGTAGGGGCTGCGACATGTGCAAATTAACTCCTCTCCCTATGCCTCAGTTTCCTCCTCTGTCAAATGAGGCTAGGCAGCCGCCTCCTGGGGTGCTGTGGGATGAATAAGCTCTTTTTTCTGAAGTGTTTGGAGGAGCACCGGGCACCCCCTGTAGGTGCTGGCTGTTTGATTATTTCCATTATTGAGCCTCTGCTCGGCTGTTTTGAAGTGATCTGAGGTCTGAAAAAGTGCTTCAGGGCTGTGGGGCCTCCTGAGAGGGGGTCCCGGGTCTCCCTTCCCACCTCATCCCACAGAGGGGAGCTGCCTCGGGGGTGGGCTGCAGGGAGGTGGTGGGATGAGACTGTACTTTTGGGGGGGCTCTGGGAGTGGGACCCTGATGACTTAGGGTCACTCTGGTTGGCTTAAGGAGTGAAAAGGTAGGGGCTGGGTCCTTGAGGACCCACTCTGCCTGGGTGGGTGCTCGGGGAGGTGGGGGCTGGAAGGTGCCCTCCCCCACTATGGGCTGCCTACTCCCCTTTGGCCCACCAAGTGTACACCCCTGGCACGGGCACAGGGGAGCAGCTGTGAGGGGTGGGGAGAGGGGCGGGGTGCAGGGCAGCCACTCTGACATCCTTCCTGGAAGGAAAGTGCCTGGGAGGCCCCCTTTCATATCCTCAGCTGCCAGTTCTCCTTTTAAAAGGATCCCAGCTGGCGATTCAGAGCCCCTTGTGGCCCCGGGCTTAAAGGAGCCCCCGGGAATCTCACTGTGCAGTCAGCCTTGATTTGACTGGTCTCACCCGTGGACCCTGAGTGACAGGAGTGTTGGCAGAGCCTGGGCCAGGTGTGAGCTGGAGGTGGCCCTGCAAGGCCGAGTGACTGGAGCATTGGAGCAGAGCAGTTGTGTCCTTGGGATTAATAGCTCCTGGTGTCACCTCTTCCAGGCAGCAATTCTCTGGTTTCCCTTGCCCTCCAAACTCAAAGGCACTGCCTACCTCTGGACACCTGAAGGACTCAGCACCCCACTCATTCATGCACTCGTTCACTTCCTTACTTATTAATTCCTCACCCTGGTGCCAGGCTCTTGGCCTGTACCTCCGTGTGGCTCACTTTCCTCTTAGAGCAGAGAGGTTCTGGCTTGGTCATCCCTTGACCCCCGCAGCCTCGGTGAGAACGAGAGGTGCAGGGCAACCAGTTGTCAGTGCCCTGGTCTCAACCTCACCTCTGCCCTTTACCAGCTGTGTGACCTTGGGCACATTGCCCAGCTTCCCCCAGACTGCTGGAAAATGGGTTCAGCTACCTTGTGGGGAAGTGTGTGGGCAAGGCCACTGATAGTGGTGCTTGACCATGAGCCACAGTGGCTCACGTTGGGCCTCTCCGGGCCTCTCCGGAGCCTTCTCTGCCCTCGTTTGTAAATGAGGCCCATGAGCCTGGCTTTGCAGGGTGACGTGAGGTCAGTGAGAAGAAGCCCAGGGAGCACCAGGCACGGATTCCTCCCTTTCCTTTTCCCTGCCCCACCCCAGCCAGGCCACTTAACCACTCGTGCTGGGCTGTCCAGCTTCCATGCCCTTGCTTGTGCCTTCTGGGGTTTGGGGCCAGAGGACCCGAGTTCTTGTCCCAGGCCTGCCACTCAGTAGCCATACAACTTTGGGTAAGTTGACTTTGCCCCTGAGCCTCCACACCCTCATCTGTGAAGTGGGGTCAATCGTGAAGTCCATCGCTCAGGGTTTCCATGAGGTCCAGAGGAGATCGGGCAAGGAAAGGTGCTTTGGAAACCATGGCATTGTACTCCTTGCTTCATCACCCACGGAGCAGTCAAGTGCAGGCCCAGCATACAGCAGGCACTTGCTAAATGCTTGCTGGACTGATTATAGGTGAGCGAGTGAGGAAGTATGGACTCCTGAGGCAGGTGTGAGCTGGGGCTGCCCTGCCGCTGCCCTTGGCTGCCCTGGGACCTGGGAGGTGTATCTGTGATGATGGCATGTCCCCTTGGCTCTCCACCAACCTGTCCATTCCCTTCCCACCACATCTTGGGGTGGCCACTGGGACAGACCCTATGTTGGGTCCCTCCTGCACCAGTGGCTTTGTCTGAAGCTGGAGGTGGCCCTGCCAGGGCAAGGTGGCCAGGGCCCAGCTGCCAAGGTTACAGATCTAGTGCCACTGACCTGACCTTTTGAGATCTGTACTCCCCTCCCTACAAGCCACCCATTCCAAGATTTGCAGCCTCAGAGAAATCAGGCAGTGAGTGTAGGGAAGGAACAGGCATGGATTGGGGTGGGGGGCTGGGAGAAGGCAGACCTCCCTGCTGCCTGGCTTATGAAGCCCCTTTGACCGGTGGTCTCAGTGCAGTCTCACAATTGCCTGGCCATTGTCTGCAGTCTGTCTCCCTCCTCATTTCTGCCCCCCTTCTCTTGTCCTTTTATTTGATGAGAAATGGCACGGTGCCCATGGACCCCGCAGCTGGTAAGGATCAGGCCAGGTCTGTCTGACCCCAGAGCCCAGCCTTCCCCACCACCCTTCTCCACCCACAAGGCCAGATCCATCCACTTGGAAACACTATCCTTGCTGTTCTCAGAAATCAGGCTGCGGGAGAGAGTGTGCACCCCCGGGTTGCCTCCCTGTTTTGCATCCCCACTGTTCCCTGCTTCCCTCTGGAGAGCGAGGTGTTATGTGGGTGCTGAGTGTGTCCCAGCCCACAGGCTGGGGTGGTAGGAGGGGACAGGGGTGAGCCAAAGGGGAATGAGGACAGGGGAACAGCCAAACCAGTGGCCTTGGCCCCTAGGCTCCTTGCTGGGGCCTGTGATGCTCAGGCGGAGTGTGACATTCAGCAGATGTTGTTTCCTGACTGTACCCCAGACCCCATCATGGCTCCTCTGCAAAGCTGGGACCGATCCTGGGGGATATGGCATCGGCAGTGCAGGAGACCACACTTGCAGGGAGCATGTGCGCTGAGCACTGTGCACGTATTCATCCCTCTGTTCCTCACAGTAGCCCTCCATGCTGGGTCCTCTTATTATACCCAGGGAGGCACAGAGAGGGTGAGCGACTTGACCAGGGTCACATAGCCTGGAAGCAGTCCCAGGCAATCTTGCTCCAGAGGCTGAGCTGTCATAAGTTTTGGATGAAGAAGGAAGGAAGGAACAAGCTACAGATGGGATGTGGGGAAGGAAAGGAAGGGAGGGAATGAATGTGAACTGAGCACCCTCTGCGTCCCAATTATGGTGCTGAGTCCATGCATATCAGCCTTATCCTCAGAAATGTCAAGGGATTTGCCTGGGGTCACACAGCAGCCAAGGGCATGGCTGGGCTTTGAGCCCAGTGAGCCCGGCTCTGAAGTCGGGCTGATTCCTAACCCTCCATTCCACCGGCTCAGGCCGTGGGCAGCCTGGTCAGTGACCAGCATGATTCAGCAAGGACCCCCTGGAGGCCTTGGGACAGAGGCCCCAGCCAGCAGAGTTGAGTGTGCAGGGGAGTGGCTGGGTGAGGCCACTTATTGCTAATCTTGGGGGTGGAGTTGAGAGGAGAGAACCTAGCCAGGGAGGCTGCATGGAGGTGGGTGACCTTGAATGAGCCCCCTGCCCTTGGTACATCCCAGTTTCCCCTTCCATGTAGAGCACCCAGCGATAGGCATCCCCCTGCCTCTCAGGGCTGCTGTGTGGAGCTCATGAGCTAACAGAGCTGAAAATGGGTTACAAGCCAAGCAGAACAAAAGTAGGAGATTCTTAGGAATCAAAAAAAAGTTTATTTATAAACATCGAAAAGGCTTGCTTCTCAAAATGTGGGCCTTGATCGGGGGCTTATCAGAAATGCAGAACCCTGGACCCTCCCTGGACCTGCTGAATCAGAGTCTGCATTTTCACAAGATCCCCAGGTGACTCGTGGGCACATTGAAGTTTGAGGTGCTTTGGTCTAAGAAACATCTGGGATCCCACTTGGCCATTCCCAGACACCTTCTCTTGGGCCTTCTTTCTGCATGTGACAGGGGTTTTTGTCTGGAAAGTCCCATCTTGTTGGAGAAAACACTGGCCCGGCCACCCCCCTGCCCTGTTAGGCTGCCTAGGAGCTGTGAGCACATCAGATGAGGCCACCCCACGAGTGGACTGGGGAGCAGGGTGCATAAGGGGTGGTTCTCAGCCAGAAGAAGGAAGTCTGGGGGTTTCTTCTGAGCAAGCAAAGGGCATTTGTGCCCAGAGAGTCTCCATCTTCACGTGGGAGGGCCAAGGGCCAAAACTGCAGGAATGTTTTGGGTTCAATATAAGAAGGGACTTCCTAATTGACCGGGAACGAGCCAGCAAAGGGCGCCGAACTTCCCATCTCCTTAAACGTGTGGCCACATTGTGTGCGGTCAAGAGGCAGAGCTGGAAGGGATTCTCAGAGGTTCTCTGTGCAGCCACCACCTCAAGGCCAGGGTGGTGTCAGGAAGTCCATTTATAGGCGAGACCGTTTTGACCTAGAAAGGCCAAGTGACTTGCCTAAGGCAGCACAGCAAGCTAGTGACAGCGGGGACCAGGGCCCCAGCTTCTAACTCCCGGTGCCTGGGGCCTCCCTGGAGGCTGGGGATTGACCTTAATGGCCTTTCACAGTGACCCTCCAGCTGCCCTGGAAGCAAACCTGGAGACCATTGAGCATGCGGGTTAGGGAGAAAGGAGGGGGCTGGCTTCATGAGCCAGTGTCCCTGCCTTGTCCTGTCCTAGCCTGCTAGTGCCCGAGGCCACCAGGAATACCGCTGGGGCAGGAAGTCTCTGAGCAGAACAGCGAGTTGGGTACTGGGCCATGGCACCATAGGGGCCCAGGGGGAGGAAGAGCCAGAAGCCTGGGGGGCCCACACCCTGCTGGGTGACCTTGGGCCAGCTACTTGCATCCTCTGTTTCCCCAGCTCTAACTGCTTTGCCGCTGGGGCTTCAAATGAGAATCACTTGGGGGGGGGGGTAGTTGTTTTTTTTTAATTCTGACTCAGCAGATCAGGGCTGGGCCTAGCTGTGGGCATTTTTGCCAGCTGTTCAGGTGATTCTGATTGGCAGTGGGGCAGAAAGCACCTATGCCCAGGTCTGAAGGGGCTCTGCAGGTGAGCAAAACCAGGCTGGTCCTTCTGGGGTCCTGGGAAGGCCAGACGACAAGGTTCTGTGAGGAATGCAGGAACAGACATTCCAGGGGATCCTGCTTCTAATGGTGTATGATACTGCACCCCAGATTTTTTAGCTTGTGTGATTGCAGTCTTATTTTGGGAAACTAGGCTTCCTGCATTTGGTGATTCTGACTCTTGGAGGTTCTAAATTTTGTGATTATAAGAGGGCGAGGTTGTATAATCACTCTGGACCTAAATGATGTGATTCTGAGCCCTTCCACATTTTCTGCTTTCCAGTGTGCTGTTGTTGTTGTTGAAATGAAGATTTTCCGTGTCTATGATGCTTAACACTTTATTATTCTAAATTCTAGGGATTCCGGGAATCGAAGCTGTTAGGGCACTAACATTTAAAATATTCTGAATTCGGTAACTCTGGGATTCACTCATTCCATCGGGGCAGTTGGCCGCCAAGGCCTGGGGCCTGGCCTTTGTCTCCCCCAGACGAGGTGGTGATTGTGTAAGCTTGGATGGGTGTCCCCCTCCTTGGCCTGGAGCACCTCTCCGGGGGGAAGGGTGGGGGTGGGGAGCCCAGAGACCCCACAGAGCTCCCTCTGCTCTGGCTCATCCTCCAACTTTGGCGACAAGGGAATGGAAGGTGGAGCAAGTGTGAGGGGTGCATACAACCTGCAGCAGGAAGGCCTGTGGGTTAGACATGTAGAAGCATCTCTTAATCGCTCAGTGCGTTCATTGGCCCATCCTGCAGCAAGGCCATCAGTTCCTGCAGTGTCAGATTTGGCTTAGACTTTAGAGGCTATCACATCCAAAGCACCTAAACACATTCACACATGCACATACACACACACATTACACACGCATTACAGACAGGAGAACTGAGACCCAGAAAGAGAGAACGATTTCCTGATAGAGCTGATGCTCAAACCCAGGACTCCTAAGGCCCAGCTATTACACAGTCTCTTCCAGCCAGTCCTTCCTTGTGGTGGGTTTTTGCACAGGCCTTCTAGGAGATCCAGTTGATCCTCAACTCAGAACTGCACATGTACAGCCTGTAGCCTGGCAGATTCCACCAGGCCCAGGAGAGGCTCTCCTGGCCCCCTACAGTTTCTGAGAGCTATTTCCTACCTGCCAGGCCATACAACCTTCCATTTCCCTCCCGCAGGCCTGGGGCCCGCCATGTGCTGCTCAGGTTGGGGGGCCAAGCCCCACCACCCACTCACTGTTACCTCTGCAAGTCTGTTTACCTCTCTCGGCCTTCCCATGCAGGGGGGCTGATAGGTGGGAATTCATAGGGCTAACTTGGGGATAAAACAAGACCCCATCTGGGAAAGTCTGGGGCAGGCCTCAAGACCACCGGATCCTCACACTGATGCCAGCTCTGACAGCGTGCTCACCTGTGTCCAAGGAGACCAGATGGGTTTACTTAGACTCACCTAGAGCAGGAAATGATGAATTTCAGAGACTTTCCTGTGTTATCAGCAGGCTTGCGTGTAGAGGCAAAAGAGTTTAAAGGCTTTGGGCTTCTGAAATGTTGGATGTGTCTATATGTGAGGGTGAGGGTGGCCACTGTTTACTAAATGCCACTATGTGCCAAGCTCTTTGCATACACAAGCTCATTAAATCTGCTCAGCTCTCCACCTGGTTGATATTATTATCCTCACTGCTAGATATGGCAGAGTTAGGATTCAAACCCAGGTCTCCAGGGCTCTCTTTCCCTTGGCACTTGGTTGGATGAAGGGATGCAAGGACATGAGACAGCCCGTGGGTATCTCTCCACGTGACCACAGGCAGCCCATGGCCAGAGAAATAGAAAGCTGTTTTCCAGAAGTGATAAGAATGGTTGCATTTTTTCCTCCTTTAGCATGAATCTCCCAGTTTTCTCTGCAGTTGATGTTATGATTTTTAGAGATCCAGAACTGCCTGTGGCTGACCAGCCCTGGATCTACCCCCCAACGCCCTGGAGGTCATGGGGTTGGGTCCAAGCCGGAAGGTGGGAAACACACCGGCATGTCCACCCTCACTGATGGACTCCTGCCTGTGCACACGTGCTCATGGAGAGACTCGCACTCATGCACCTGGCCATCCCCCAGGGAGCTGAGAGCTCCATGGGGAGCTTGGTGAACCCTGCCTTCCTTGAGGTCCTGGAGTAGGTTTGGGGAGCTGTGCTCCACACTTGCTTCTCTGCCAGATGCCTTAAAACAGAGCTGACAGGTCATCCTGAGGTGTGTACCGGTGGGAAGGAGCATTGTGGGCACATGGGTGTGTGTGTGCGCGCGCGTGTTTGTGCATCTGCAGATGTGCCTGCCCAGGGCCCAGTTTAGTGCATGAGTTCAATGCCCCCTTTTGTAGGCAGAGCAGGGAGGCTTTGCTGCAGGGGCTCCAAAAGCCAAGATTATCTGGGTGGTTCCTTAGGGGAAGAGATTGTTGGGGATCAGCGAGGAGCACCTGTGGGTGGACTCCAGGGACTGGTGTCGGTGACTTCTCAGGGGGGCTTGTCTGGGTCCTGCTCTGACGCCACCCCTGGGAATGAAGAACTGCTCTGCTGATGATGTGGCTGGTGACAGGGTGTACAAGCCTTTTCCTTCGTGGCCGGGCATTTGTTTGGTTTGAGATACTCAGGGGGGCATGATGGGGTCCCCCGTCTGACAGCGCACCCCTTCCCAGAGCTTGGTGGCTCCCAGAGGTGCTGGGAAGCTGCCTGTCTCTTCCTTCCTCTCCCAGGAGGCCTGGGTTCTCACCTGCCCCCCAGGGGCTGCAGGCTGCTGGGACGTCAGCCCAGCTCCTTGGCCTCAGCCCCCTCTCTGTAAAAGGGAGGGCCAGTGAGAATGTGCGCTGAGACAGCGGAAGTCGAAAGGCTGAGCAAGAAGGAGGGGCCCGGTGGTCCTTCCCCCCGGCCTCCCGTCTCGCCTTCTCCCTCTTCCTTCGTTCCCCACTTTTGCTCTGAGGAGTTTGTTTGGGGCCTAGGAGGCCACTTGGAGCAGTGGGAAAGCCCAGGCCTGCCTTGGGGGCCTGAGTTCACGGGGCCTGGACGTTTCTAGTTCAGCCCTTCCTGCTCTGAGCCCATTTGCTCACTGCAGTGGAGAGTTTGTGTGTGTGTGTGTGTGTGTGTGTGTATACCCCCATGCCAGGCACCTGGCCCCGCCTCCAGATCAGCAGTGGGCCCTGGCCCTCAGGGACCCCTGCACAGGCCCAAGCGGGAAGGAGCCAGGCCAGTGGTTATCGCGGGCCGTGCATCCGCCCCTGCTGCCTGTGCCCTAGCGTGGCCCCTTCTCCTTGCTTCCATCCTGCCGCCTCAGGCACTGCCTCGCCATCACCCGCCATCACCCTCGCCCTGCCCCTGCCCCTATGCAGAACCAGGCTGTCACCAGCCAAGTGGGGAGCCCTTGGCCTGACCCCCACAACCATGCAGAGTGATCGAAGCCAGACAGCTGGGAGTCTTTCGTGACACCTCGCTCTCCCTCCCCCACGGCTCACCAAGTCTTCTCTTTCTCCCTCTCTCTTGTCCCTCCACTTCTTCTCCCCTCCTGCCCCACTCCCCAGGCCACACCACTGTTGGCCCCTCACTAACCATCCTCACCTACAACCCCCCCCCCCATTCAGTCCATTCTCTGTGTGCAGCCAAGAGATCGTGAAACCTCAGGCAGACCTTTTCACTCCTGCCTTTAAAGCCTTCCCTCACTCCCCGTTATTCCTGGGCTCAAATTGGGTTCTGTGCTATAGCCCTGGAGCTCGGTGTGGTCTGGCCTTCGTGGGCCTCTGAACCTTGAGCACCCCCCATGCTTTCTGCTGCCCCAGCCCTCTGCGCTCTGGGAGCTCCTGCCCTTGCCATGGCCCCCTTCGCAGCCACCTCGATTAGGTGCTCCAGGAACCCAGGGCTCTGCTCTCTTGGAGCCCTTGGCCCAATGTGTAGGTCAGCTTTCCAGGGTGGTACTTTTATCTGCTTGCTCCTTGCACATTTATTGAGCACCTATTAGGTGCCAGGTGCTGGTCCAACCACTGGGGGCACACCACAGTAAACAAGAAAGCAAGGGAAGGAAGCAGCTCATGTTCTCGTGGGATAGGCGGAGACGATGTGAGCAGAGACACAGGTCATGTGAGGGCTATGAAGATGGCCTCTTTCAATAGGTTGTCGGGGATGAACTCTCTGAAGAGGTGACAGCTCGAATAGAGACACATGAAGTAGGGAGCAAACTGTGATGGAGGGAAGGGCATTCCTGGCAGCAGGAACAACAAGTACAAAGGCCCTGAATGAGACAAGGATGAGCCTGGTCTGTTGGTGGAAGAGCAGGAGGGTCAGAGTGGCCCCTGTGACAGCTCCAGCTCTGAGAATGCTGATTGGGAAGAGAGGAGCTGAGGCGCAGGGGTGAGCATGTCCCCAGCACTGCTGTCCCTTCCCCCACCTCCTACCCCCAGCTGGGCAGCCTCCTCTGGGGGACACAGATGGGCGCTTGTCTTGCAGCCCCCCTTCTCTCCCCACCCCTCTGAATACTCGCTGTGGGGACAGGAAGTGTCGGGCCCGCGCCTCCCAGCTGCCCGGGTGGGACGCCACCAAGCCAGGCCGTCCTGCCCAGGGAGGGACAGAGGCCCTATTGAGCCCACCCCCCAGACCAGGGGGACAATGGCCACACTGATGACTAGGAACATCGCCGGCATGCTTGTCCAGGAAGTCACCAGGCGGCTGTACTCTCCCCCCACCCCCACCATGTCTCCCAGACCTTTCTGACTTTCTCCTCCAGTTACTTAATCTCAGGCTAATAGTAATGTCTGAAATGGTCACTTTTTCCTTCATCTCCTCCCACATGGTTCCTGTGCCTGAGGAGGGGGCCAGGAGGAGGTGACAGACCCACAAATGAGCAGAGCAGCCTAAATGCTTACAGCAGAGCTATTCAGAGTGCGGGGGGCAGGCAGGGCGGTGTCTGCAAGGAGGTCAGTTAGGGAAGGCTTCCTGGAGGAAGAGTCATGATCTGAAGAGCTTCCGTGGCCAAGATCATGTTTTGAAGGCACAAGCGGTTTGAGGACCAGGGTCTGGGATAGGTCCCAAGAGGGAAGGAGGGTGGCCTCTGCCTTGGGGCCCAGGCTGGGACTCAAACTCTACTTCCCAATTCTGTGTGCAACCTTCTCGGGGAACATTTGCGCTGAAAAGATCTGTAGGGATTGCCTTGGCCGGGAATGCTGACACAGATCCTGTGCTGCTGCCACCCCCAGCCCAAGGCCATGGCTATGGAGACATCAGTGAAACCACAGCATCTTTTCCTGTTCAGCCTGGATGCAGCTACAGAATCCTTCTTAACACAGTGCTCTGGTAGCACATAAATAGAGCGAACGCACAAGATGAAGTATTTGCCTTTCCTGGTTCTGCTCAGTCCCTTCACTGAGAAATAGGGAAACAAACCCAGGCTGGGAAGGGACTTGTCAGACAGCATGTCGGTGGCAGAGTATTGAGGCTGGGGGTTAAGAAGTATCCACTATAATGCAGTTTAGGCTATGAAATTTCAGAGACTAGGAATGTTCCCAAGTGACCTGAATAGACCCTATGTGATTTCCTGTTAATCTCTGATGTAGCACCCCATTCTTTCATAACTCCCATCGCAACTTCAATTATTTGAATTAGACAGTAGCTTTTTAATTTCTTTCCCACCTGGCTGTAAGCTCACAAGGGCTGGGTTCCATCTCTCTTGCTAACTGCCCTGTTCCAGTTCCTCAAATACTCAGAATGTATTTGTTGAGGGTCTGAATGTAGGACTGGGGGTATATGTGTGTGAGATAAATGGTCCTGGTGACTATTGTCCCAGCCCCTTCCCCATTCCATGGCTGGTGGTTTGGTCCCTGCTGGGATGGGGTGGGGCAGTGGGACCCCCAGGGGCAACTTGGACTCAGGCCTCAAACAAGTCAGATACATGCCAATATGCACCCCAGTAAGCAGCCAGCCCACCCCCTAAACTCCCTGGGAAAGCCACAAAAATGGGCCAGGAGCCTTGCAGACAGAGCTGGGGCTCCTGACTTATATCCAGGCCCCTGGGGGGCATGCTCCGTGGCCGCCAGCCCCCACATCTATAGAGAAAAGGCCAGGGGTTGACTGCCTCTGACAACTGGGCCTGCTGGGAGTTGAGTATGCAGTGGTGGAGGTAGGGGACTGGACAATGCCAGACACCCTGCGTTCCTCTGCTCCCCTGAAGAGACAGGCCCGAGCTCCCAGAGCAGCCAGGCCTCCTGCTCTCTTCATTGTTCCCTGAGATGGTTTCCAGATGCTGAGGAGTCACAGATTTGGGACTGGGCCAGGGGAGCCTGGCCAGCCCTCCCCAGCACCCCGCCGTCACCACTGGTGCTACTTGTAGAGAGCTGGCCCTCCCTCCTGCCCCCAGGCTGCTGCCCGTCATGAGCCCAGCAGCTCCACTGTCCTGCAGCCCGTCCAACCCTGGAGTGAGGAGCCTTGGACTCCATTCCCAGCTCTGACCCTTGCTTCCTGTGTGGTTTGGGCAAGCTGCTGGCCCTCTCTATGCCTCGGTTTCCTGGGCTATAGAATGGGCACGTAGGCAGGGGGATGTGCCGAAGACAATATTGGAGGACACTCCTTTAACAGACGTCATTGGTAAAGTAGCAGCAGTGTCACCCAAGAACTGGTTGGAGATGCAGATTCTCAGGCCCACCCAGAGCCGCTGAACGGGGAGTGGGGCCGGCAGTCAGGGCTCTAACAAGCCTCCAGTTGGTTCTTGTGCACGGGCAAGTGTGTGAACCTGCACTGTAGAATTAAGAGCTCAGGCATCTGGAGTCAGGCAGACCAGGGCAAATCCCGGCTGACCACTGTGTGGCCTGGGAACCAAGACTTAAGTTTTCTGGTGAGTGAAATGGGCCCGTCCTCCTGTGGCCCCCGAAAGGTTAAGTGCCAATTAAATGAGACAGTTTGCACATGGCCTAGTCAGCCCGTATCCCAGGCTGCAGCTGTCCTGGAACAGAAGTTCCAGGGGAGTGGGTCCCATGTCTGTCTGTCCCAGGCCGCTGAGGCCAGCACTCTAAAGGAGCTGACTCAGAGCCGTGGCAAACACAGGGTGTGTGTGTGTGGCTTGCACACAGCAGGTGTGTGATGAGCACGTGCAGCCAGAGGGGTCAGTGGAACATAGGGGTCCCTGCAGGCAGGAGCAGTCAAGAGAAGCTTCCAGAAGGAAGTGCAGCTCATCCGGATTGGGTTGGGAGACAAGGGTATTCCAGGTGGTGGGGAGAGCATGTGCAGAAGTGGGTGTGGGGACAAGTACCTACCAGCCAGGCCCACTCCCCTCCCTGGATGGATACATGCTCCCTGTCCTCCCTTCCCATCCCTCAAGCAGTATTCCTGTCTTGTAGGACTGTCCACAAATAAGGGGGATGATATGCCAGCCCCAGAAGGTCAGAGCTTGAGATCATTTTTGGGCATGCACTGTGCTGGGCATCAGGCAGACCTGGGTGTAGATCCCAGCTCTGCTGCTTCCTGGCTGTGTCACCTTGGGTAAATCTCACAGCCTCTCTGTGCCTTTGGTGCCTTATCTTTAGGGGTTAGGATGAAATTGCTGGTGGGGTCACCTTGCACATAGGAGGGGCTGTGAGGGCTTTTACCACTAGGGGATCCCAGAGAGGGGAACGGGCAGTCCCTGGGCACAGCTCCTGCCATCCAGCCTCCCCTAGAGCACTGCACTCAGCATCCTTGCCCTTGGGGGCCGTGATGTTTCCAGTCCCTGGGTGAGGACGCAGGGTCAGCTGCAGCTTGGGCTGCAGGGCAGGGAGACATCAAGCTTCCTTCCTCCCTGCCATCCCCCTGGAAAAAGTCACATGAAAGGAAGCATCACCTGCTAGAGGAAGAACCTGGCAAGGTTTGTGCCACACACGGGTGCCCAGCGGGGACTGTGAGAGGCGCATGCACATGCCCGCACTGTGCTCACACTCATACATTCACCCTCCTTTCCGGGGATCGTGCTCAGATTTCCAACCCCAGTCAACACTGGTTCTCAGGACGAGCCGGGGATGCTTGGGTTGACCTGCAGGAGCCTGCTGGACCCCTCTTGTGCCCGATGACAGGTGCCACATGTGGCCTTGAAAGCAGTCCATGCTGTCCTCTGGCCTTCAGAGATCTCACTGGGCACTGAGGAAATGGGACAACAGCCTGAAAAGCAGGAGTTCAAGGCCGGCCACTTAGTTGCTTTGTGATCTTGGAGAGGTGACATAACCTCTCTGGGCCTCTGTTTCCTCATGTGGAAATGGAGTCACCTACAGGCCAGGGGCATGGCCTGTGCCAGCTCATGGTGGACTCAGCACAGTCGAGCTGTTGTCTGCAGTTTTCACGGTCCCCAAAGCGCCTTCCAGCTCCAGCACTCACCAGCGAATGTTCTCGGAGCTGGGAAGCTTTGCCTCTCTTTCTACCCCTCGCCGGTCAGATGAGGAACTCCAGGCCTGGAGAGCGAGGAGGTGATTTATTTGAGGACAGAGGGGCCGTGGAAGGCGGGCCCGCAGCCTTCTCGCCAGGCAGCTGGTGGGAGCCCAGCCCCAGCTCCTCCAGAATGGCCCCAAACTGCTGACTCCAGCACTTCACCGGCCAGGGCAGATCGGATTTCTTTTCTGGCATTTGGCCACACTCCATACCCTTCCCCCCTCGCTATTTTGAGCCGGGCTCCCCCTCCCCTCCTCCCAGGGCTGTGGCCCTCACACCCAACGCCCTGCACCAGGCAGAAGCCTTTCCGCTTAGCAACACACCACCTTCCTGCCCCAGTGTGTCCCCGTGGGATTTGTGCGGAGCCTCCTGGGTCCTGGGGATTGTCGTGTCCATGTCTGTCCAGGCCCCTCCAGGGACAGTCTCAGACGCGGGGCCAGGGGCCGGCTGGCCTGTGGAAATGGTGCTGCTGGCCTGAGGCACCCCTCCCAACCCCCAATGGCCAGCACTGCCCGGGAGGGTGCAGAGCCCGTGCCAGGGCCAGGCCCAGCGTTGCCACCTAACTGCCTATGTGACCTCTGCCCTGCCCTAACTGTGCCCTGTCCACCCATACCACAGCCCTGCCTGCTCATCTCACTGTTTCCCAGGCACCGCCAGGTCTCGGGTCCCCTCCAACTACCCAAGTGTTCCGAGCCCCAATCCTGGCCTGGTGCTCCCGAGAAAGAGAGATGTAGAAGACCCAGCCTGGGCTGCAGCAGGCTCAGAGGCCAGTGGTGGAAACAAGACAGCAGTTTGCGAAATTGCTTTAGATTCAAGATGAACTCTCTGAGGGAGGCAAGCCAGAGGCTGGGTCAGGGCAGGATATGACCCGGATCCAACCAAATGGGGCAGACCACACATCCCCTGGGAGCTGGGGGAGCCAGTGGGAGGGGGCAGGCAGTGGAGTGGGGACCCTAAGGAAGGCAATTAACCCTATCTGGGACAGCAGAGAGCAGAGGGGTCTCCTTCGAGCTTGGCCTTGGGGGTGCTGGCATGTCCATCTTTTACAGGAAATTCTTCTTACTATTTTTGGGTTTGAGTATAAGTTTTGTACAAGCGAGCACCAGCAGCGAAGGCTACAAGTCAGCTGGGGCCAGATGGAAAGGGGTCCCAGTCCCTCGTGTATTTTGTCTCAATTCTGCAGGTGATGGGGGCCCTAAGCCTAAAAGAAGGTACCTGGGGGAGAATCCACTTAACCAAACTGGGATTGTGGCTACAGCAGGAGAGAGGGTGCAGCCAGAAGAAAGGGCTAGCTGAACCAGCAGGCACGTGGGCAGGGATGTGCAGGGACCTGCAAATCCTCTAGGACGACAAATGGTTTTCAGTCTCAGTGACATGTCCAACAAGCAGCAAGCCACCGGGAAGTTGCAAATCTCACGTCCAACCCTCACGCTGACCAGCAATCACTGTCTCTGCAGTCACACAAGGAGAGGAAACCCCATTTCTTTTGCAATCCCTCTGATTCGGATGTTTTCCACCCGTTTGGACTGGCCCCTCTTCCCCTCCCCACCCTTAGCCCCAATCTGTGCGGTTTGCTAATGGAGGGAAGCTAGAAGCAGGAAGCAGATAACTTAGGGAGTGGTCGGTCATGTGATGAACAAGTCTGCTTTCCAGCGAGTTTTGCCTGCGATTACTTCAGATTGCCTGGCCTCGGGGTGCATGTCAGGAGAGTGGGGTTTGGAGAGAGGATTTCCTGTTGCTTCGTGGGCACGGGCCCAGTGCCTGGAGGCTTGGGTTGGGGGGAGCCTGGGTGTCCCTGTGCCCCTCTGGGTCCTGGAGAGGGCTGCTGGGCCTCTGCCAGCCTTCTTTGCTCTATGTGTCTCCGTTTCCTCTTCCCGTTCGGGTTTATTCTGCCCACAGGCTCTGCCACTTCTCCCGGGAGCCTCTGGGATCTGCCCTCACTGTCCTCTCTGCCCCAACCCCGCCCCAGCCGTCTCTGCTTTGTCCGTTATTCCTGCCGGCTGTCTCTCTTTCCCTCGCCTTTCTCGGGTCTCCTCCCTACCTCTCTGTCTCCCCCTGGTTTTCTCCTCTCCGCCTCTCAGCCCCTTTCCCTGCTGTCCACACCCCCACTTGCGAGCCCCCCTCCCCAGGGTTTTCCTGAGGCCTTTTCCTGTCACTGTGAAAGCTTCCATTGTTCCCTGCACTTTGACAAACCCTAGGGTTGTGGAATCAGGATGGCATTTTTGCGGTGGCTTTGGGCTGGGAACAGGGCAGGAGGGCTGCGGGGGAGGCCGGGCTTTCTGGGCCCACGCTGGGCTGCGGCAGGAGCCCGGGAAAGGGGAGGGGGCCTGGGCCGAGTCAGCGGGATGCCCGTACCCAGACCAGGAGGCTCCGGAGGGAGCCTAGGGTGGCCTCTCACGGTGTCCTTCGCCCTCCCAACCGCCTGCAGGCGTCGCAGCCTGCACACCTGTCCCTCTGGCCGCCTGCTTCCCCTGCAGCCCCCACTGAGCCTGCAGCTGCCCGGACCTGATGACCGCAGCCCTCCTGCCCACCTCTGGGGGCCACGTGTGCAGACACGTGAATGTGGGTGTCCCTTGGGGGTCCCTAAAGCAGTGCCACAGAGCACACAGGAGGAAGGAAAAGTGTGGGTCCAGGCACTGGACAGACTTGAGTTCAAATCCCACTACTTACTAATTAGGTGACTGCGGACAAGCTGCTTCCCTGGTCCCAAGCCTCAGTTTCCTCATCTGTAAATTGGGTTAAAAGTGCCAATCTCATGGCTGTTGCAATTGATTACTAATAATGTCACGGGTCATTCATTGGCTCAGTGCCAAAGACTGGCTTCTGTCTGAGGATATGTGTCCAGGAGTTGCATCCCCCTTCCCCTCCTCCCCACCCTTCACAGATGGCTTGAGGCTGGGATTGTGTGGCTGGAGCTGTCCATGACTGGGGCAGCTGTTGGCAAAAGGGTCACAGAGCTGACCCTTTTGGAAGGTTCCAGACTGAGCTCCTTGAAGGCAAGTCGTTCTTCATCTGTCATTTTTTTCCACATTCCTGGAATTTGCCACAGTGCCTGGCTGGTGCCAGGGGGTACCCAATAAATGTTAGTTGGATGAATGAATAATTGAGGTGGTGAGGGGTCAGAGGTCAGGGGTGGGGTCGTGCTCCTAGGAGCAGGCTTCTTCTCTAATTTTCTTACAACCATCTTCAAAGTATTCAAGTTGGGGTTCTATGGCTGTTGGTCCCTGGGCAAGTTGCTTGGCCTCTCTGAGCCTCAGTTTCCTCTCCTGTCACGTGGCAGGGCTGTGATGTGACACTTCAGAGTCCCAGCTCCTCCAAGTGGACGCCTCTCTTGGCAGATGAAGAAGGTGAGGTCCTGAGACCAGTAGGGCCTGGCCTAAAGCGGGGAGCCAGGGCCAAAAGCTGAACCTCTGGTCTCCAGCCCCTGATTATTCCCCACTGCCCCAGGCTCAAAGATGGACAGCAGGGAGAGCAAAGGGTGCCCGTGGGGCCAAGGACAGGGGCTTCCGGGAGGGGGATTGCTGCCTTTTCCAGGGAGGGCCCCTTGAGCCCAGAAGGGGTCCCCAGAACCTTCTTGGGCTGCCCTCAAAGAGTTAGCAAGGCCATGCAGAGCCCTGGGCCTGGGGCCCTGAGTCTGCATCAGTCCCAGATTCCCCCTTAAAACCCCTGCAGCGGCCGACCATCGCCCCTGCCTCTCAGCCTCCATGTCTTCATCCATGGAAAGATCATCACAAACTGCTGTGGTTCAGGCTCCTCCTGCCTGGGAAGGTGGACCCGAGGCCAGGACCACCTCGGTGACCAGGGGGCAGGAGGGCACACAGCAGGGTGAGGAGCCATCTGTTCCTTATTTCCTTCCCCTGCTCCCTGGGGTTCCAGCCCAAGCCTCTCAGCTGGATGCCGTGTGGGGCCAGCCTCGCACTCTGGGGATAGGGAAGGGGTGCCACGAGGCTGCCGACACACGCAGAGTGAGAGGTCTCGGGGAATGAAAGCAACCCTGCCAAGCAGTCACTCCCTTCCCCTCATTCTGGAGGGGGAAACTGAGGCCCAGGGAGAGGAAAGGACACCCCCAGGCTGCCCAGACAAATGACAATAGCATCCCTTCTGTGTTTCTCACCCATCCTGGCCTGGTGGGTCTCCCCGTCTTGTGCCGTCCTGGCAAAATGCATGGCAGTTGGGGATGTGGATCCAACTCAGATGGCCTGGGTTCAAATCCCAGCTCCCGGCTGCGAAGCCTTGGGTGAGTTACCTTTCTTCAGTGTTCTTGCCTGAAGCAGGTGAGCCATGTCCTTAGCTCATACAGGTGGTTGTCGCGGGGCCCTAAAACGGGCTCAGCGCAGGGCCTGACTCTTAGCCACCCGAGTGTGTCTGCGACAGGCCTGCTCTCCCGGGCAGGTGGAGGGGGCCCAGCCGGGTATGGGAGCGAGGCGGGGAGGTATCCTGGCCCATGGCCAGAACCTGGTATCAAGGGTGCTGAGGCTGCAGGGGGGGCCAAATCCGCTGTGGAGTCACGGGAGGGCCAAGGCCAGCCCTCAGCCCCCCACCCCACTGCCCCTCCCTGGGCCCAGGTCCCTGGGATGCTCTGCCCCGGGGTCCCAAAGGCACCCCCAGTTTAAGAGGGGTCCATGAAGGGCTCGAGCCGCGCCCCAAAGGATGACTCATGAAGGATGGGATATCAGGCACCAGGGGCACGTGGGGTCAGGCCAGTTACATCGTCCTTCCCTGGGCATTGAGGAGGCAGATGGGATGGGGGAGTGTGACCCTGCTCTCCTAGGACATTCTTTTGGGGCATGAGCAGGGCAGCTCTGTGGACGGGCAGTTGGTCCAACAGAAGCAGCAGCCAGAGGCCGGCCAGAACCCCGGCACCCCAGCCTCAGGGTCCACATCTGCAGGGGCTCAGGACGACAAGTAGGGACGTAACCTTCCCACGGCCTTGGGCAAGTGCAGGGAGCCCCCTAGTGGGCAGTGGGGATCGGCCTCCAGGCCAGGGAGTCGGCGACAAGCCATCAGCATCTTCATCAGTCACATCGGCTCATCAGAGAAACTGATTCATTAGAAGGGAGCATAAAGAAGTGGGAAGAAAATCCTTGACAGCCCCGTCTCCTGGAAGCCAGTGTCCTGCAGGGCCTTTCCTTGCACGTTTCCCCATTTCACTCTTGGGAGCAGTGTCTATATTCCGTCGCTTATTCTGCTTTCTCTAGAAGCATTTTCCCAAACCCTTAAAAAAAAGGCATCGTAAACATTTTAACGTCTTCATTGTCATGCATCCAACAGGTGAAACATAATTTAGGGAGCCAGGCCATTGTTGTTGGATGTTTAGCTTGTTCCACCTTTTTGCTGTCATAAACAACACTGTGGTGAATATATCTCAATAAAATTGCATTAAAAAAAAACAATGCTGTGGTGAACATCTTCAGACACCCCTTTGGTCCACAGGTCTGATAATTTCCCTAGGATGGTTGTCCAGAAATGGGATTTGCTTGGGGAGGGGGAACCGGGGTACATTGAAGGAATGGACATTTAAAAAAGATCAAAGGCTTCTTGCCAAGTTGCCCTGTAGAAATAAAGTTGGAGAACATACCCATCCAGCCCCCACTCGCAGCCATCTGAGAGGCCCCCTCTACACCTGCCTATTGGCTCTTCACCAGCTCCAAGGGTTGGGGGCTCTGCAGAGATGGAAGGGCCCACAGAATCACGGGGTCCAACTGCCCAGTCAGGGCAAGGGTCCCCTTGGCAGCTACCTCATAGTTTGTTTACCCAGGCTCTGCTTACACACCTCCACTGATGGGGAGCTCACTACCCTACAGCCAATCTCAGAGATCTCTTGAGCTGCTGGGAAGAAACCATGGAAAGCCGTTTGGAAGAAATGATCAGATGGTGTCATTATCATCAAGCAGCTGGCTTATCGGGGTGGTTCCTCTAGCTCCCCACACAGCTTTGCCCTCTCCACCCCTGGGCCCCGATTCTCCTTCCCACTTCCCAGGCTGACCTCCACAGCGATTCTAGCCCTGGTCTGGAAGCCAGAGGACCCAATTATCCAACCCCACCCCCACACTCAGTCCCTGATCCGCTGTGTGTCCTTGAGTAAGTCCCCTTGCCCCTGTGGTCCAGAGGGACTTCCTGTGCTACAGGGACTGGTTTCCGAACACCAGTGAGCTGGGTTCCTGGCAGACGTGGTTCCCCAGAGGGGTACGTGGCCTAGGTCAGGAGGGCCTAGGTCAGGAGGGCCTGGTCAGGTCTGATATCCTTCCCCGTTGGTGCTGGCAGGAGGCCCCTGCAGAGCCCTCGGCAGGCACTGCCCATTTCGTGCTGAAGTTTATGAGAAGAGGCTCTGCATTTCTGGGAGGAGGCAGGGGGAGCGTGTGGGGTGTTGAGCAGGCTTTGTTCCTCCAAAACTTGCTGCTGTCTTCAGCCGTGCCCTAATTTGTAGTCATAAACAAGGCCAGGAATAAGCTGTTCCAGGAAGCGGCTCCTCACTGCCAAGAGCTGCCCACTGGCCCGGCCTGCTCTCCATCCACAACCTCTTCCCTCTGCCCCGCAGGCCACTTCTCCCCTCTCACCTGCAGGAGTACAAAGCCAAGGCCTGACCTTGGGCTGGGCTGAGCTGGAGGCCCTGGGGGCTGGGGGTTCTTGGCATTGGGTCCTGGGACATCTCTCTTCCTGAGCACAGGCCTCATCCTCGTGGTAGGGCCCTCTGGGGGTGACAGACAGAAGAGGTGAGCCAAGTGTGGCCTTGTGGGAAGAAGTCTGCTCCTGGAACCTCCAGGCCTACCTTCTGCCCCTCGCACATTGGAAGCTTTTTGGCAGTCTTGCCCCTTCACGGTGCCTCAGTTGCACCATCTGTTAAATGGGTTGATTGTATCTCCTGCCCCACTGGGATGAATAGGAGGCTGTGGAACCCTGAACGCAAAGCCTAGCATGCGGGTAGTGCTTTCTAAATGTCAGTTCTCTTCCCTCTTCTGTCCCCTGCTAGCAGCTTCTCTGAGCTCCTGCAGCCATCCTCTGCCTGTTTTGATTCCTCCCTGAGAACTCCAGAAAGTGAAGACATGGTAGTTCTGTTCCTTCTTTTGTTTGCCACCACTCTTCTCCCTACCTAGGCCTCCATGCCATCCTGGGAACCTGTCTCCTATGGTTCCAGCCCATTGGTCTCTGCCCTGGCCTCGGGCATGCCCTACAACCATCCGCTCCCTCTGCCCTGTGCAGGCCTGAGGAGATAATACTGAACTGTATGATATTCCTTTGTACTGTTTCACCTAATTCTAGTATGTTGTCATCAAGTGGTGGTAATATGGCTCCTGGGGAAAAGACATGATTATATAAGGAAGAAATTATTCTTTCTTAGGCCACTGTTGTTCTGTATTAATAAATAATAACTAATACTCTGCTCTACTTTCTGTGTGCCAGACACTGTCCTAAGTGTTTTGCATGGATTGTGCCATCCCCTGAGCTAAGATCTTTATTAATCCTTCCAACAGCCCTAGGAGGCAGGCCCTTTATCATCATCCCAGGATTCCAGATGAGGAAACCGAGGCACAGAGAGGTTGAGTAGCTTGCAGAAAGTTCCCCAGAGAGCCAGAGCTCAACCAGAAAGTGATTGTGGGTGTTTGGCCCGAGTCCACGACCCAAGCCATGTCCTGGGTGATGGGGCCTCGGAGCTGGGCCCTTGCGGCTGCCTGGCCTTTCAGCAGCAGTGGGAATGTTTTCCTGAGGCCGCCTGTGGCTAGCAGCTTACACTCCCTGGTGGACTGGCTCCAGGATGGCTGGATTTCTAATTACATGTTGTGGTGAAGCTCTCTGGCCCACCCTCCTTGCTCCTCTCTGTCTCTCCTTCTCCCTTTGGACCTACCCTGTGTCTCCTTTGTCTCTGTGGGTTTCTTTCCCATTCATTCTGGAGCAGAGACTCTTTGGGAACTGAATTCTCAGTCTATGTCCAGCCCTGCTCCATTCCCCACCCTTAGCTCTGCTCAATGTCCCTGGGGTGCCTTGACCTCTGCCCTATACCCGATCTGTGTGACGTCACACTCCAGCGCCAAGTCCTGTCAGCTCCGTGAACCAAGAGGGCCCACAGAAACAGGTTCTGGGAGGGGGCCTGACTGGTGAGGGTCCCCCAACTCTCCCCCCACCTTCAATTGGGGTCCTCAAACCTCGCCATGGTGAGCATCCACGACTACTCCCTCTTCCCCTTTTAAAGTGTAGATGCCCCTAAGAAGGGGGACTTGGAGAATGAGTTCATCTAGTACTTTATTTCAGGATGATTGAAGAAGGGAGGTCCCAGAGGCTGGGGCTGCTTGGAAGCTGTGGGCCCGAGGTGGAGGGGAAGGTAGCAGCAGAAGGGGTCAGAGGGCTTGCTGCACACCCACTATCTTGATGCCAGCAGAACTCAGAGAGCCCTCAGAGGCACAAGCTGACTCCTCTCCTGCAAACTGACTGGTCCCCAGCCCCTGACTGCACACTGACTGCTCCTTGGCATATTTGGCTTCCAGTGCTGAGAGCCAGCCCTGCCTCAGAGCTCACACTGAACCTTCTCAGCAGGATATCCCAGCCATAAGGAAGGCCAGTAAGGATCCAAAAGGCATAAGGCAGCAGACCAAAGACCAGGACAGTGTCATCATCACTTTCTAAGTTTAGATTTACACACTCAGCATGTATATTGCTTTTAAGTGCTTAGCCTGAAATTCTAGCAGGCTGTCACCAAGTGGTGGTCATGACTCCTGGGAAGAAGAGGCATGATTACAGAAGGAAGAAATTATTCTTTCTTACACCATTATTGTTCTGTATTAATAAATGATAACCAATATTCCTATTTTACTTTCTATGTACCAGACACTGTCCTAAGTGTTTTACAGGGTTGTCTCACTTGATCCCCAGATTAGTCTTAAGTGTTAGTCACCATAATTATACAGTGAGGTAACTTGCCCAGGATGACAGAGCTAGGATTTGGACCCGGGTGGTCTGGCTCCAGCATCTGAACTGTTAGCCAGTTACCCAGGGAAGCATTACTGCAGGAACAGATCATCTCACAGCACAGTGCTTCTTAAATTTAATGACATCTGAGTTCCATGGGGCTTTTGTTAAAGAGCATGTTCTGATAATAGCAGTTCTAAGTGAGGACTGGGATTTTACCTTTCTAACATGCTCCAGGTGATGGTGACAGTGTTGGTCTGGGGACCCCACTTTGTGTAGTCACATTAAGCCTGTCTCAAACTGAGAGCCCACATGGGCCAAGTAGGAAAGAAACATCAGGGCAGGGAGCAGCTGGTGGGAACAGGTGACACGGAGGCTGCATGTGCCGTCTGTCTGGTGGGGCAGCTGCTCCTCAACCTCGACTGATGGTTGCCAGCAAGAGTTCTGGTCCAGTGGGGCCATATTTTTATGTCAAATCTCCCATTTTCAAATGTCAACGCAACTAATTTAACTTTTTAAAACACTCTGAAACTTGTACATGAAAGTTCATGGCAACATTTTTCATAATTGCCCCAAGGTGGAAACAACTCAATTGTCTATCGTGTGATGAATGAATAAATGAATAAAATGTGGTGTATCCTTACTATGGAATATTATTCAGCAATAAAAAGGAATCTGATACATGCTACAATATGGATGAACCTTAAAAACAGTATGCCAAGTGAAAGAAGCCAGACCCCAAAGGTCACATTATTGCATGATTCTATTTAAATGAAATACCCAGAACAGACAAATAAAGAGACAGAAAGTAGGAGACAGGGGGAAGGAGAGAGTGATGGGAAGTGACTGCAAATGGGTATGGGGTTTCTTTTGCAGGAAGATGAAAGTGTTCTAAAACTGGCTTGTGGTGATGGTCGTACAATTCTGTGAATATACTAAGAACCATTGAACTGTACATTTTAAATGGGTGAAATGTAACAACAGATGAATTATATCTCTGTAAAGCTGTTTAAAAAAACACTATGCAGAATAGAGAGCTAGTTTCTTTGGTATATACAGTGCAGTTAGAAATCAAGAAGAAAAATGCAAAATCCCAACAGAAAGAAAAATGGCAAAGGATATGAACAAACAGTTCACAAAGATGATACAAATCGTTCTTAAATACATGGAAAAATGATCTCTTATTCATAGTAAGAGATGTGCAATCAAAACTACTCTGAGGTAGGATTTTCTACCCCTTAGATTGGCAGTGATGATAATGTTTAATGACATGCTCTGCCGGTGAGGCTGTGGGACTTCAAGATCATGTGCCTGCAATGGGTGGTGGGGGTGGTAGTGGTGGTGGCAATTTAGCATTATCTTTAAAAATTAAAAGCACAGCTACCCATTGACACAGCAATTTCATGTCTAGGAATTTATCCCACAAATGAACACGTGTGTGCAAAAGGATTTATGTATTTAGGTACAAAGTTATTCCTTATAGCACTGTTTGTAATAACAAAAGAGTGAAAACCACTCAGATGTTCCCTAGTAGTGACTGGAACTTGCGCAGACCAGAATATTACGCAATTGGTAAACAGACCACAGTTAGCTCTGTTTGTACAGAGGCAGGGAAAACTCCAACATGTATGATTAAGTTAAAAAAAAAAAAAGGAAGATGTAGAACCAAGAATATGATCAGTTTCCTTTTGTGTGAGAGAAAATAAAGAATGCAAGTACTTGTGTATTCGTTTGTAAATGAAGGGTCCGTCCTTGGGGTGCTACAGAGGATGCCCAGGCTGCCTTCAGATAGGGGAACGGGGCGAGAGAGACCTGCTACCCTCTTCAGTAGCCTTTTAAACCACATCGGTTATTAACAAACGACAACCAGGTGCCCCTTGATGAAGTCTGAGCTAACGAAATAACTCCTAGCCACCATTTAGTACCTTATTCCCTGAAGTCTAAAAAAGTGGCGCCGCCCACCACCTCCTCTGTTCTCTCCCCTGGCGGAGGTCTCCCCAGCCGTGGGATTCCCGCGTGTGTTTTTCGGGGACCCTGGTATTCTCCAGATGGGGACACAAAGGGCCTGCACACGGGGGCACAGGGTCCTGAAAACCGAGGAAGGAGGCCGTTGGGACCTGTGGAGGCATCTTCCTGGCCTCGTGGACCTCATCTCCGGCGTTTGCTTCCTGTCCTCTAGGCACGCCCCAA
>PVKY010002139.1:0-27246 GCA_004027775.1 Bradypus variegatus | reverse complement strand
AAAAGTATCAACTAGGCCAGAACACTGGAGCAAAACTAGGCTGAGGGATCCCATCCATATGGAGCCTTCCCAGGGCCCACGCCCACCCAAACACAGAGGTGGGTGGCTCTTCCTTTATCTCCACCATCCCTTTGGTGTTAAGTGCCCGCCGTTTGAACCAAAAAGTCAGAGGTGGCCTATTAGTGCCCTCCGCTGGGTGAGGCAATCTGGATGGGGCCCAGCAATGACTCTGGGCACAGGCAAGTATCATTTCTGCTGGGTCATCTTGGGTTGATGAAAGAGTGGTAGTGGTAAAAAAGAACAACTAACATGGCTCTTTGATTCAGGTAACTCTGTTAGGAGATGAGCTCCAGGCATTTGATTGGCCTCCTCAGACCTACTGGGAGAGATGACCAGCATCTCTCTACAGACGTCCTCCTTCTAGGGAGGCTCTTCTCCCCAGGCCCCCTTCCCACCTCTTTCCAGGTCTCTGCTCTCCCCCAGCCTGGAGGACCCAGATATAAATGATACTGAGTCTGGCTCTACCTTTAGTTTCTTTCCAATATGTTCTCAGGGTAAAACCCAATCCCTGATGATTCTGGGGCCTTCCCTTTTGATTCTCAAGAGCCTTTTCTTCTTGTGGCAAAACTTGGCTCTCTGCAAATAAAAAGTTTTGGCTTTCAAAACGATTGTTTTTGATGTGGACTTCAAGAGGCTATTTTAAAAGTCAGAAAATTGAACACTGACTGTTTTATTCATTCTGTTTCTTTCTCTTTGTATTCCAGTTGTAGGATCCTAATCCGCCTCTAGGCAATGCCTCTGACTTACTAGGGGAAAGGTCAAGTAGAAAAAGTGTAGCAAAGAAAAGCACAAAGAAGAACATTTCAAGATGCTCTCTGTATGTCAGAAATACTGCAACACTGACCACCACCACAAGTAAGCAGGCCATGATGTCCTGGCTGAGTCTACACAGGCAGAGTGAAGTCAAGGATCAAGATTTATCTTGATAATAAAAGTTCTAAATCACAATTATTAAAACACTGTTTTCTTCAACAAGTCAATGGAATGAAAGTAAAAGGGAGGGGGGTTGCTCTAGATTAGAAGAAATGTTAGAGGTAAGACAATCTTGTTTGGAGCCTGTTTTGAACAAACCATTGTAAAAAGACATTTTTGAGACAACCTAGCAAATTTGATTATGAACCAGGTATGACATTATTCCACAGAATTATTGTTAATGTTGTTTGTGGTGATAGCATAATAGCATTTTGGTTATGTATGAGAGAAAGCACTGTTTTTAATCAGATGCACATTGAAGTGTATGGGGGTGAAATGATACAATGTCTGGGGAGAGGAAGGAAGGAAGGGAGGGTGGGATGGAAGGAAGAAAAGAAAGAAGGCAAAGAAAGTCAGTTACTTTGGTAAGAAAAACAAAAGAAACAAAAAGAAAAAGGCATAGGTGAAGCAAAGTGACAATTGTTGGATTTTAATGACAGTATATGGGGGTTCATTATATTATTATATCTATTTTTACATAAGTTTGAAAAGTTTCATAATAATTTTTAAGTGTTACACTGGTACAGTAATAGACAGATTAAGCAATGGAAGATAATGAAAAGACTAGAAGAAGTTCAAATACTTTCTGTTTAAAAATTTATTATATTACCAATTTGCCAGCAGATGAACTCTTTCTTCAAATAAAATCTGACAGGGAGTTCCAATATATAGAACAGAAATAAAGTAGAGCTGCTCCACTAGAAGCTGGAGAAAGAGTAAAGGTCTTTTGCTTCCCCCTTGTCTCCTGAGAAACTATAAAAGTAATTCAGAGAACATGTAGAGCTTGAAGACAAGTATAGTATATGATAAGGGAAGCATCTTGAAGCCTGCAGGAAAGGCAACATATATCAGAATATATGTTGGAAAACGGGCTAACAATTTGGGGAAAAAATATTGTTAAATTCTTACATTAACATCATATGCCTAAAGAAATTCTAGTTGTATTAAAAATGTATAAAATAAAAAAATAAAACCATAAAAAGTACTAAAAAAAGGGGCAAATATTCTAAAATATCAAGACAGAGAAGGACTTCCTAAGCAAGCCAACAAAAGCAGAAACTATAAAGGAAAAAATTGATATGCTTGATTATATAAATATTTACAAGTTTTATATGGCAAAAAGAAACCACACTTGCCAAAAAGAAAAAAAAAAAAAGGAATGTGTATGTAACAAATCCTTAATATTCTTAATCAAGAGGATATTTCAAATTAATGGAAAAAGGCAAACACCTAATAGAAAAAATGGTAAAGAACTCTAAAAAACAATATATAAAAGAGGATATAAATGATCAAAAACACATGAAAAAATATTTACTCTCATTAATGATCAAAAATATAACTTAAAGTAATAATAAGAATAGTTGATGTTAGCTTTTACTTCTGGTAATATAGTAAACTAGTCAAACTGCTACAAAGCCTCTAGAAATACTAGATAAAATATAATTAACATCCTTTTAAATTCATAGCTGAGTTACCATTAAAATATGGGAAATTTACCGGAGACCAAATGAAGGTAATTAAAAACCACAGTGGGAAGTTGAAGCTGGAAAAACCGTTTTCCTGGGTTTGGGGGAGGGGTTTCCTTTTCTTGATATCAAAGAGACTTGCTTAGGGACAAGAGAAAAGGATCTGAAATACCCAAATAAATCCAGGACCCTCAAAAGGCTACACCCCACATCTCCAGGACAGATGTATTTATGCATGGCTTAGGAACCACCAAATCAAAAAAGTTATATAAAATATGGTCCCAGGCTGGTAATAACCCTGGGGCAACTGGAAGAAGTAAACACAAACATCTCTGGAGGGATTCACCTCAACCCATGTCACAAAGAATCACCGTACATAAAGCCTCACTCTAAATGAGCTCAAAATCCAAAACTACAGAAAATAGGAAGAAACACATCACCAAAAAAAAAAAAAAGGATCAGCTGATTACACTGCAGAGCAGAATTTGACCCCCCTCCAAGATTTAAGATAATAGTGTTATTAGAATGAACCTATAAACTAAATGGGTTTTAAATTATTATAAAGATATATTATAAAGATATAAAATACAGTCTCAAAACATGAGAAAAGAATAAAACTGTCAAAAAGGCAATAAGAAATACAATTTTTACCTATCAGATTATACTATATTAGCAAAGAATGATAATGCTCAGTGTTGATAAAGATATAGTAAATTTTACATATGTACACTGTTAGAGGAAGTGTAAACTTATCTTTCCAGAAGGCATGTTGGCAATATGTAGCAAATACTTAAAAAAAAAAAGCACATACCCATTGACCCAGAAACTTTACTTCTAAGAATTTATCCTAAGAAAATTGTCCAAAGATGAATGCACAACAATGTTTATTGGGGCTTTTTTTAATGGTAAAAACTTAGGGTGATTATATATTTGAAAGTGGTTAAAAGGGGAAATTTTAGGTTGTATATATATGCTACTGGAATACAAAATTAAAAAAATATAAGATTATACAACACAAACAGTGAACCCTATTATAAACAATGGACTACAGTTAATAGTACAATATACTATTGTAACAAATATACCACACTAATGCAAGGTATTAATAATAAGTTGGACTCAGAAGGTAAACTCACTAACTTCCCCTCTACGTGGGACATGACTCCCAGGGGTGTAAAGCTCCCTGGAAACATGGGATATGACTTCCAGGGATGAGCTTGTGCCACGTATTGTGGGATTGAGAAAAACTTTCAGTGGCTGAGAGATGTCAAATGTAGTTAAGAGGTCATTCTAGAGGTTATTCTTATGCATTATATAGATATCATATTCCTCTTTAGTTTTTAGTGTCTTGGAAGGAAATACCTGAAACTGTTGAACTGCAACCCAGTAGCCTTGATTCTTGAAGACAATTTATAACTATGTGGCTTACACGTTGTGACTGTGTGATTGTGAAAACCTTGTGGCTCACACTCCCTCTATCCTGTGTGTGGACAGATGAGTAGAAAAATGGGAACAAAAATTAAATGAATAACGGGGGTGGGGTGGGGTGGGGGTGGGGATGGGATATTTTGGCTGTTCTTGTTTTTTTTTTTGGAGTCATCAAAATGTTCAAAAATTGATTTTGGTGATGAATGCACAACTATATGATGGTACTGTGAACAATTGATGGTACACTGTAGATGATTGTAGGGTATGTGAATACATCTCAATAAAACTGAATTGAAAAAAGCAAGGTGGTATGTGAGAACTCTATTTTATGCATGATTTTTCTGTAAACCTATAATTTCTCTAATTAAGAAAAAAAACAACTTAATGTGAAAATCTTAAGGTCCGACAGCAAAGGCCTGGTTAAACAAATTATATCTTCATGTGATGAAATATTGTAGGGGTAATAAAAATGATGTTGTTGAGATATATTTATTGACATGGAAAAATGCCCAACATATACTAAATGAAAAAAGCAGATTACAGACAAATATAATCCCACTTTTTTCTTTATGTGTGGCTCATTGGGGACAGTTCAAATGACCAAGAAGTAAACAAAGATATGCTAAAATTCACTAGTGATCAGAGCAATGGAAATTAAAACAATAGTGTCATACTCTTTCATGTCCATCAGGATAGCAAAAATCAGAAAAGTGGATCCAGGCCAAGAATTGCAAGGCAATGGGGCCATGGGAACTCTCTTAAACTGCTGGTGGGAATACAAACTGGTACAGGCATTCTGGAAAGCAGTCTCACAGTTTAGCATAATCATTATGTAGAAGCCTTTTGACTAAGAGATGCCATCTCGGGGCATGTACCCCCCAAAAATTTTCATTGTGGTTCATAAGGGGATATCACATTATTTGGGGCAATCGGACCTGGAGGCAACACAAATGTCCTTCATTAAGACATAAGAAAAGGAAAATGTGGTAGATGCATACTACAGAGTAGCAGGTAGCAGTAAGAAGAAGCAATCTACCTGGATAGATTTTTTTTTTTAAGTATTAAGGGAGAGAAGTAGGAAACAAAAGTTTTAACACAGTATACTTGTATATTAAAAACACGTACTGACAAAGCAACACAACACATTTTGCAAGATGTTAAACATAGAGTAGGTTTAGATATCAAATATGTTAAAGAGGGTTTTATGAAAGAGATGGAAAGGGATACGAGAATTGAAAAAAACATAAAAGAATTAAAATAAAATGAAAGAAGTCTTACACAGATGACAATTTGCCTTAAACTGAGGATTGTGTTTAGTGCAGCTCTCTGCATAGTTCATTTTTTTTAAAAATGTGTGTATATGTATATACATACAATGTATAAAAATGTATGAAAGGACATATACTAAAATATTAACTGCTTTTCTCTGGGAGTGGTATTAAAGAAGAATCTTTTTTTACTACACTGAATATTGTGTAATAAGTAAAAATGCATTTTTAATGTCTTAAAAATTCATTTTCCTAAAGTCAAAAGGAAAAAAGTTCATCTTCCTACTCAGAACTACTTTCCTGCTGTTGGATAAATGTATCTACTAAATTCAGCTTCCTGTATGGCCACAGTCATTTTACTGTTTTTCCAGAATTTTCCAAAATAGCTCTGGAACAATATTAGTGGGACCACCAGATAGCTGCTTCTTCCCATGCAAATGAAGACCAAGCCTCCAATCCTGATTTGGCAGAAACCTCTATAGGACCCAAGAGAACAAGTCCCTCTCCTTCACTGCTGGGGGAACAAGGGGCAGCACTCACAACTCCTTCAGAGAAAGCCTCCCTTGAGCAACTGTTGCCAAAGTCAAAAGGTTCCACCTCAAGGGTGAAAACTATTTGCAACTTTGTAGACACAGGTGTGCTTCCAGACAACTCAAGACCTACATACAGTGTGTAGGGCTGTGTTTGGCCAGGAACAGCTCAAAAGGCCCTTCCTCAGAAGCCAGTTTTTGAGGACTTCAGTATATGTTCTAACTATATTTGGCAATGCAAACCAAAGAGGCCAGTGGCTTAACTCAGGGGGGAAAAAGTCTATTCCTGATCTATAATCCCTGCTTCAGACCAGGACCAAGAATTTTAAAACTCACTTCACTTATTTATTTTGCACTCATTGAGCTTACACCTGAAGTAGCTCTCCTTCCCAGTCCTACTAGCCCTCATGTAAATCTTTCAGAACCACAGGTGTAAATCACCTACCCAAGACATCCCTGTATTAGAGGACACTTGGGGACATCTGGATTGAAAACCCAGAGGTTAAAATTATTCCACTTTTACTTCCTATGTCTTCATAGCATCAAAATAGCCTGTAGCACTTAGGTACAAATCTAGGCTCCACCACTTATTACTCACTGTGTGACGTTGGATAAGTTTCTTTATGTCTCTGAGATTCAGTTTCCTTTTCTGCAGAGATAACAACACCTAATTTACTAGACTGCTGTAAGGATTATTTGAGATAAGGTGTATCAAGTGGCTAGGAGAATGTCTGACATAAAGCAAGTGCTAAAAACAGAATCAGTTTTCATACCTCCCTGTTGCAGCCCTCCATCCTTAGCTGTTCACCCAAGGTGCTGGCTTTTCAAGAAATTGCCTGGTACCCTGTATTTGATTACAAATGAATGGAACCGTTCCCAAAGTCACCAACAGTAGCTAAGGATAAAAGCTCCTCAGCTGCAGACAGGTCGAATCAGCTCACAAATGACTCATCGTTGTTGATAAACGATGTGTTCTTGGCATCAGGAGGCCCAATGCTGACAGGTTTCAGCACCTTATTAAAAAAAAAAAAAATCCAGAAGGTGGCTTGAACAGCTTACAGAGAAAGGCTTGATGGTGACCTTCAATCAATCCTGAATTCATGCCGGATGATCTTAGAAGGGTCTCCAGTCACAGGATTTTCAGTTGGGAAGGACTCCAGCTAAACAGCTGCCTCTTTATCTCAGACCTGAACCATCTCCTTCACTTGCTTTGCTTTGGATTCCCTGAAGTCATAAGACTCCCTGGGCAGAAGGCTAGATGCCTGTTCCCTGCTCAGAACAGCCCTAAACTAGTGCCCAACCAGCCTTTGGCAGTTTTGTCTACAGCCTGAAGCTCTGCCAGGGTGAGGTTTGGCTGGAGGGCTCTGTGGCTGTGGGACAAACCTTGGCTGGAGGAAAAGGGTGAATGTTTAATCCTGAGACACTGACTGCGAGGTTGAAGTGTTTGCTGCTCTCTGCAGTTTCTGTAGCCCTTTTAGATCACCCAGAACCATTCACTGGCACAGAAATTCCACGACTGGAATTTTTAGTCACTTTTTTTTTATTCGTTCGTGATCTGTACCTTGTGCAGTGCCTGGCACAGAGTTCCCTCTGGGTGAATATTTGTTAAAAGGTCCCTGAGGACACAGATATTTTTTTGCTGCATTTGTAGCCCCCACAGTTCTGGTGAACCTCAAAATTGTTACGATCAAACAGGGCAATAAACTATATGAGAATTGACACTATCAACAGCCTAGTGCCCCAAATTGAGGCCTTGTATGGCCTTAAGGAAATTCCACATGCTGGGTTTATTTTCTTCAACATTTAAACTGCTTCAAGATCAGGTTGTTTTGGACCCCAGACTTGGGACCTACTTCTTTCCGTGTATACGAAAGGAACTAACCATTCTAGCCCCCCAGAGGGAACTCTTTGATATGCAATCCAAGCAAAAGGCTTAGGATGAGGTAGCCTGTCCCTGGAAAATTTCCATTCTCCAAACTCAGGTTTTCTTTGTCAGGAAGGTGTCTGAGATCACCTGGAAGCACCGGAATTTCAGCCCGCTTTGAAGTAGAAAGGCTAGGGACTTTTTTTGGAAAGAACAAAGTTTGTCTCCATCCTGGGTCTTCAGTTTATTGCCTCCCTCTACCCTCCCCTTCTGTCCTATCCGTCCCCATGTCCCCTGTCCTTCTAGTCACGCAATGTGGGCTTAGCGTCCAGCTTCTATCACTGGAACTGGAGTCAACCTTCTAATACTATCAAGCATAAAGAAAGCAAGGAGGAGGAAGGAAGGAGGGAATGAAAGGAAGGCTGGAGAGAAGTGGAGAAAAAAATGAAAAAGGCTTGAGAAGGAGGAAGGAAGAGGAGAGCGGCGAGGGGAGGCGGAACAATGAAGGTCTCAGGCCGTCGGAGGCGCACGGTTCCGGCCGCACGTCCGTCCCGCCCGCCTCCGGCTAGCAGCTGCACGCTGCGCAGCGTGTGGGTGCTGAGTCACTGTCCCAGAACAGGGAGCCGTCGTGCAGGTCTAGGGGGCGGGGAGGGAGGGCAAGCCCTGGTTGGCATCTGCAAACATTTTTTTTTCCTCTTTCATTAAAGCTGTGTGCTGACTCCCACGTAGGAGGATTTATTAAACCGTAGGTACTGCCAGGAGGCTCGCTGGGCTGTTCCGCGGTGGCCGGCAGGGGGCGCCGCAGTCTAGCGTTTGAGTCAGCCGGCCAGCTGAGGCGCCCAGGCCAGGGGAGAACTGGGGTTACTGACGAGGTCCAGCTTTAGTTTGCCCGAGGTATCCAGACTCATTGCTGGAATAGCTTATAACTTTCATATCCACGGCAGCACAGGGAACCCCTCCCTTAGGTCTCGGAGACCACCCCAACTCACCGAGGCGCGTTTTCGCACTGGGTTGGATGAGCAAACCCATAAATCTGGGACTCTGTTGCGCAACCCCGAGAAGCTAGGCTACCCTCCCCACTAGAGCGTACCCTACCCCGGCCGGCCCGGCCGCCACGCGAAGCGGTGACCTCGGGCGTCTCTGTGAAGCCCAGAATCGCGCCCAGGACACGCGTTCCGCGCGCTGCACAGGGAAAACCCAACTCGTGACAGCTCTGTCCGCGCGGTATTGTCCCCGGAGAAGGGCCAGTACTCTGGCCTCGCCGTCGTCCCACCTCCCGAAGCCAGGCGCTAGAGCTCCGCGGCTCCCTGGCCGGCCAAGATGAGGGGCACCGTACATTCCGATACACGAGAGCCGAAAATAAATCAGCATTGAAACAGTTTATTAGTTTGCTGTTTCGCATATCACCCATTTTATGCAAATAGACTATACACGGTGTTTCCTTCTTCCACAGGAGGTAATCAGTCTCTCTTTCACACACAAACACTCTCACACATTCCACGCAGCAAACAACAATGTTACACCCCGCCGAGACATTCACGTATTAAAATAAGGGGGGAGGGAGGCAATACAGTTGCTTTAAAATGCCCTTAATACAATATATAACGTACAAAAATATCTCTATGTTTGAAGTTACAAAAAAAATCTCGACAGCAACAAACTTAAATATTGATAGTTACCTCTGTATATACAACACGCATTGCACGTTTCCTCTAGATTTTGGAAAGTTCAAGTAATAGGGAGGCTTGCACCCCGGTGGGGTGACACCCCGTGAAAAATCAGTTTGTGGGCGGTTACGGCAGTGGCTCAGACCCTTGCCCCAGGAGTCTCAGCATTTAAGTCTCAGTTTCTTGTTTCGATGAACCTGGGGGACACTCCCTCGTATTCCTCTGACCCCCACCCTCCACCCCCGCGGGGCACTCGGGTCCGATTGGGGCAAAGGGAACGCCGAGGAGGGGTTCCCTGCAAAGTCAGGGCTAGCTGTCCGACGGTCCCTACCCGACTCGCGTCTTTGCAAGGCTCCTGCTCAGACCTGTCCCGATCCAGCTGAGGGCCTTGGTTTGGGGAAGCCCTCCACCCGGGGAGGCGCCAGCGCGATGCTCGCGCGTCTGTCCTCGGCGGCCACAGGCGCCTAAATCCTGAGCAGGGTGCCGAGCACTTAGTGAGCCCGGGAGACGGAGGTCCCGCGTGCCACTGGCTCCGGAAACAACAGAGTCCGGGCCGGGCGGGTCTCAGGCAAGGAGCGTCGGCGCCGGCGGCCGTAGCCCTGGGGGCTGATCTTGTTCCTGGGGGCGACGCCGTCTTTGTCTTTGTCTGTGAACTGGTATATCTGGTGCGCCAGTTTCTGCACCGTGCATGTCCCGAAGCGGCAACCAAAGCTCCGCAGACCCTGGAAGTTATTCATGCTCTGGCGGTAGCGCTTGACTCGGACGCGGGCGGCAGACGGGCTGCTGGGGAGGCGAAGAAGTGCAATGTGAGACCCCATCGAACAGGGCTTTGGCCCGAGCCAGTAGGAGCAAGAGTCATTTTGGGACCTGAGAGAACTGGAAACTGCTCCCGCCATCTGAACTTCCATCCAGTCGTAACTACCCCAGGGACAAGGTACTGGAGAGAGAGCGATTCCCCACCCCCCACCCCCACTTCCTTGGCGGCACTGAGCATAGTTACCTGTCCTGGGGAGTGCGAGACGCGCCCTTAACGTCCTGGGGCCGAATGAAAGGCTGGGTAGACCCGGCCTTCATGTCAGCGAGCCCGGTGGGGTAGCTGCTGGACACCCGCAACTCCCTCTTTCCACGACTTAGAGCCCACTTATTCCATCTAGAAAACACAAGAGACACGATTCGCGTGCGTCCTGGCAACACCTCGGCTGGTGCCCAGACCGCGCGGGATGGTGAGGCTGACCCCGGTGGCCCGTCCCTTGCCCCTAGGGCCCAACGACGAGTTGCCCTTGGCTACCAGATAAGAGGACTGAAGAAGGAGGCTGCCCCGGACTTACTTCTTTCGGAACTCAGACGCCACGTCAAGCGGTGCGGTATCCGCGCCTAGGAAGACTAGCGAGCCCAAGTACATTAGGGCGACCGGAACCAGCTTCATCTCCGCGGCGATACGCAGAACCTGGGGAGAGAGAATGGAGCTGAGCGTGAGCACCCGGGCCAGCCTCACTGCCCGGGTGGGGCACGGAGGGCGGGCAGGAGCCCTAGCGCTGGCGGGCTCAGCTCGCGTTCCGCCTAGTTCGGACGCTTATCTCCCTCGGGCGCAGAGAGGCGCCAGTGGCGTTTGCACCCGCCAGGCGGGTGACAGGCCCCGTGGGGGAGGCTGCTGCACAGCGCCAGGCTCCCAGAGGTTCCCTGCTCAACTTCCCGAGACTTAGATGACCAGAGGGGTCTGGGTCGCTGGACGTCCAGCTGTGTGACCGAGCAGGACCCGGGATGTGGGACGCACCCCGGAGAGGACCCTCCAAGTGAGCTGTACCTCTCACCCAGAGCTACCAGTCTCCCAGGCCTCCACAAGGATCCTCTCCCAACCCGCCCACCCCCACCCCGTCCCCACCGGGTCTCCTTAATTCGCAGCGCTTACCTGCTGAGCGGGTGATCTGCCGAGAACCAGGAGGAGAAAGTCTGAGACTTGGCTCTGGCTGCGGCAAAACCTCAACGTCTATATCGGGCTGCGGTGAGAAGAGGTGGCAAGGATCGAGCTGTTCCGTCTGGTGTCACCGAGAAACCACTGAGTGGCCGCTTCTCGTTCCTCCGTTTTATAAGAGCGCGGGGGCGGGGCCTGGGCTGCCCTTGTTCCCTCCCTTTCTTCCCTCGGGCGCGCGAGCTCCTGCACTCGGGCGCGCGCATTGCTTGTTGGTGGGTGTGGGGCTGGAGGGTCCTTGGTGCCCAACGGGCTCAGAGATGGACTCCAGGAGATTGGTGCAGGAATTATCATAGCCCTGACTCTGGACACAGAGTTCAAACCACAAGGCCAGGTGAAGTTGGGCCAGTACAACCTCCCGGGGTCCTTAGTCAGGACCTTTGCAGTCCAGAGTACGAGGGGCTCCTGGCTTGGACTGCATGAGCCAGCGGGGAAGGGGGAAATGCAGGTGGCCAGAGCTGGGGGCCTGGGGAGATTTGGCCTCGAGTGAACCGCGCCCCCTGCCGGCTCGGCGCCTGCCCTGGCCGCGACCCTAGACTCACCAGGAGCCCTCAGGGGTAGGACGCCAAGCTGAGCCACGATGAACGGGGCTGGCCAGCCACCGAGAACGGCCGAGAGCCTGGGGGTGGGGGTTCCCAGGCGGGCTGATAAAATTTCGCAATAGGGGCAATGCTCGCAAAAGGCTGATCTGAGAATTGGAATTTGGAGGGGGGAGCTCTCTGAAATTTCAGAACTTACATGCCTATTTGGAAATATAGGAATAACCAAAATAAGGAAGAAAGATACCGTTTCATTTTTTTCCTCTTGTAATCCAATTATGCCTTATAAGGTTAAAATCTGAGAGTTAGTCTGGCTGCCCTCGGAGCCTTCGTTCATCCATTGTAAACGTGAGGATTGACTGGCTGCCAGGGAGCACACTAATGCTTCACCTATGTTAATCGTCTTACAATTTACAACGCACGGCTACATCCTGATCTCCTTTAAGCCTCATACCAGCCCTTGAGTTCAACGAGGAAGGTAACATTACTTTTCCCATTTCATCAAGTAGAAGACTGAAGTTCAGAGAGGATATCTTGCCCAAAGTCACACTAGAGCTAATAAGTAGTGGTGCTCTAATTCGGCCCCACAAGCAGGCAGGGCATACTGGGGTGCAGCATGGATTCTTCTAAGCTGGGGTCACCACCTCGTCAAGGGGGTGAGGAGAATTCTAGACCCCGCCCAAGGATTTGTGCCTGTTCATGATGAATCACCCCAAACATGTTTGTCACCTGTGCTCTTCCATCGCTGCTTCTTGACTTCACTTTTTTACTTCTTGCTTGGGGCCAAACTGTGACGGGAAGGCTCAGCCCTTGGGACTCCCTACATCTTGCACGCGGTTCCCTAGTGTCCTATCACCCACTTCAGCTGCAGGTCCTGAAGCCCAGCACTGAGAGGCTTAGGGCGAGAGACCACTGGGCTCTGAGGATCGGCTTCTAGACCTCATCCAACGGCAATTCACAGCGCGAATGTGGGCCAGTCACTTCTCCTCTCTAGTTTCTCCACCTGTAAGTGCCCCAGCAAATCTCTAAGCTTCCTACCTGTTCTGCCGTACTGGTCCTGAGATACAGTGCAAAGGCTGCTGGGCGCTCGGCCGCACAGACCTTGCCCAAAGTGCGGTCTGGGGTCGCGCACTGCTGGCTCAGCCGCCTTTTCGCTCTCAAGACTGAACCGTGGACGTTGCACTTGCGAAAGGAATGTCCGCACCGAGTTTATTCGGAGGACTCTTCCCCTAGCAACTCATCTGAGCAGACCAGAGTTCCACCTGAGGGGGTTAGGGGACAGATTCCTGGCAGTGGCTCCCGAAAGGGCTCGGGGCGCCGAGAGACAGAAGGGCGCAGCGCTGCGAGCCGGCTAGACTCAGGCGGCCTGGTTCTCCGCAGGGCAGTCACCACAGCAGACGTGTCATTCAGCAGGTCTGTCTGCACCGCAGACAGCAAAATCGTGCCTGCTCTGTTTTCAGGAACCTCTCCAGCTAACTATTCTGTTTTTCGCTCACCCCATTTCCCATCTCTTTTCACTTCCTCCCCTGAGAGTCAGGTTCTTCGCTCCAGCCCTCTCCAGGATGGGTTGTCACTGTGTAGGAGGCTGCGACCTACTTGCTGCCAGATTCCAGCTGGGTCTGCGCCAGGGCAGGTTTTACTTTCATTTCCCTGCGTGCGCCCCCGGCTGCTGAGGAGGTCAAGGACGAATGGGGGCCGGTCCACAGCCAAGGATGGTCCCGTGGTCTGGACTCGTTCCTGCCAGTCCCCACCTGCCCTGATGGGTTCGGTCTGCAGAGGACTCTGCATCTGCACCTTTCGGTGGGGGCAACCGAGCTCTCCGCTCGGGTTGCAGGAGGGCGTTTTGGGCGAAAACTTCGCTTTGAGCGGCGTGCGGCTTCAACAAGAAAGTGAACACAGGAGCAGAGATTCGGCTACAACCAGCTCCATTGCCTATGCCAGGGGTAGTGTCGTGATGCCAGAATTCCCACCTTAGAGCCACCTTAGAGCGCCTTATCAGCCCAAGAGCGCTTTGTCGCTTGGTACTTAGAGATCTGACGCTTGAGAACTCCGTCAATTCTCTAAATAAAGTCCTGGTTTGGCATCTCAGAGGAATTTGCCAAACACCCTTAACTTAGTGTGTGTGTGCACACTACAGTCGCGAAAGTGATCCCCAAAGTGACGTGGGCTTTAATTAAAAAAATTATATATATATTTGCCAAATCTTTTATTCCCCTTGGAATATCGTGCTCGCTTATGAAAGAGCAAACAAATCACTAGAATGCGTTTTTGGTTCAATGGTCAGGTCTAGAAGGAAACACCGCAGCGGGAGTTCAGTTCTTGGTGATTTAACATGGAGTTTCACCTATCCAAGTTGCAGAGACTGTTGACTCACATTGATCATGGACAGCAGGAGGAAGGAAGGAAGGAAATGAAGGAAGAAACATCTTTAAAATGTCACTGGCAAGAAAGGAGAAAAGAAAAGAAAAGAAAAGAAAAAAAGAACTCCTGGTTAATGAAGATCCACTTTCTTTGTGCCCAAGAATTTTAAGAGGCTAGATCCTAAATAAACCCCCAAGGCACTGTAATAAATGTGTTTACCCTGGCATCATATATGCACATAAGCCTAAATATGCTGAAGGCTTGTTCCATAATGGTGTCTCAATTTCTTTTTCACATTCCAGTTGAATTATTTTTAGCAGTAAATTGAAGCTTTATCCTTAGTAATGTTTGGGGTTAAAAAAAATTGTGGTGGTTTTTCAGCTAACACTGTGTGCACAGTTCTTACAGCCAGTGTGACCACCCACAGATGATTCAGAAAAGTGATGAGAAACAATAAATTATATTGGTATTAATAAGAATAATAAAAACTGAGTGGTTAAGTGCACTGCATAATTATCTCAGATGCCTCTTTTATCAAACAGGAAAATTTATGATGCATTTATTATTCATATAGCTCAAAATGCCTCTGTTAATCTCAGGATTTATTTACAAAGTTCATTTGAAAACAAGGTTCAAGAAGCATCTAAATTCATTTAAAAACAAGATTCAAGATTCAAGAAGATTCAAGAAGCATCTAAATTCATTTGAAAACAAGATTGAAGAAGCATCTAAAGCACAAAGTGTTTTAGAGAAAGGACATAATCAGCCTTGCAAATTATGTCAATCACAGGGAAAAGTAAAGTAGGGTACAAGGCTTGGAGGCTTTTTTGGGGATCTCTGACTATTCTAAGGAGCTAATAAAAATATAGATTCTTTCCAGAAAAGTACACATATAAATAAACCAATCTGAGTATAAAATAGGTAAACAGTTTCAGGGGGTTAAGAGTTCTGACACAGAATAAAAGCAGTTTCTTTTAATTTTTATCTAGCTCAGAGAGGTGGGGGCAGGGAGGGCAGTTAACCTCTCTCTTTTCGACCTCTCTCTTTAGGGCATAATATTTTCCAAAGCATCAGGATGAAGAAAACTAATGCTCAAGCTGCTTCATTTTTGCACTCCTGCATAAAACAGACAGAAACAGCCAGTCCTTGTTCAGAAACAGCCAGTCCTTGTAAGTGACAAAGCCAGAAGACAAACATCTCTGAAAGTTAAATAAGATAAGTTTCTGCAGGATAAATCAATAAAATACAGAGAAGGTGGTAAATATATAAAAGTTTGTTACAGTAATAGCCATAACAGAACAAGATGAAATGACTTCAAAAGAAATTCACTACTGTTAGTACAATGAATAGTATTAGTGAATGGATTGTAAATGAGATGAAAAGAACATTTGGGCCCATTTCTAGCATTGAGAATGGTGTTATGAGAACCACTGTCATGCTGCCTGCCTCCAGGGGTAGGAGAATCATTGGAATGAGCCAATTCTTATATATGGACCTGTATGATTTGAAAGTTCATTTATTCCTTCAACAAATATTTACTGACCATGTATTAACGTGCCCAGCACCTGTGCTAGATGCTAAACTCACAGTAATCATCAATGCAGACTTCATTCTTGCCCTCAAGTAGCTTACAGCCTAGTGGGGTAGCCAGATGAAAACAAATACTCAAAGGAATAAATACATGATTTTGTTCTGAAAGAAAATCAAGACTAGAGGGATGAAATGGAGGAAACAGTATGTGCAAGGGCTCAGAGCTGGGAAAGAAGTTGTTACATTAGAGAAAATGAAAGGAGGTCAGTTTGGTTGGAGCTGGAATATACTGAGTGATGGAGAAGAGTGGCACGAAATGAGATTAAAGAGATCATCAGGGGTCAGTGTAAGAGGACTCTTTGGGCCATATTAAGGATTTTGCATTTTATTCATGGTAAATAGGAAGCTATTGACAAGTTTGAAGATGGGAGAGACATAATCCGAAATACATTTATTTAAAAGATTTTGACTATTGAATGTGGAAGATGGAATAGAGAGAAGCAAGAAGAGAAAGATTGGAGAGGGCCTAATTCCTCCATAGTTTCTATTATCCTCCCTCCTCACCCCCACTGCACTCTAAACTGCACCAACAAAGCTGGCTTCATGGACTTGTAAACTATTCAGCTGCATAGGGCCTGCACTCCCTAGGGGCCCGCATTTTAATGCTCTGCTGTTGCTATTTTAAAATTTTTAATATTCTTTGTAAACAGAGTCTTACACTTAGCATTGGGACTCACAAATTATGTAACCAGTCCTCTTCTCCCAAAAAACTTAATCGAAGTAAAAGCAGCCTGCAAACTTTCACAGCACCTATGTATATACTGTTGCTTTTACTGTAAGAGGGCACTCAAAATGAACATCAAGAGGCAACTATTTATCTTATCACACATGTGAGAGCATCTGCAGTAAAATTTCCCATCGTTCATCCCCAAAGCCTCCTCCCTGCACCCCAAATGTACACTCAAGGTAGAAATAGTGTGTTTGATGTACAAGTTTAATTTTAAGATAAGGGCCGATAGCTTACTCTTACACCAGATTGCCATCCTAAAATTCTACCTATATAGAAAGTCTGAAACTACCAGTGAAGAAGGGGATGGGTTAGGAAGTCTTTGCAAAAGTCAGGGTGAGAGGTGATAGTGGCATAGACCAGTGTGGTGGCTGTGAAGTTGGAGAGAAACAGGCATGCTTAAGAAGTAGGATCAATAGGACTGAGTGACAAATGTGGGGCTGAGAGACAGGCATGTTTCAAGGGTGACAATTAAGTTTCTTGCTTTGCAACTGAATGGATGGAGTGGAGCAGTGAATTTTCCACCACAGCTGCTTAGTCTCTTTTGTTATGGGTTGGTAGAGACAATTTGTAGAGTCCGGGAGCCCTGCCTGCAGACATTTGGTCAAATCTAACTCTCATACCTCCCCTCTGAACAGTAATGGCTAACCACAGGAAGCACTTGAAAAGATTGTACAGATCAGCCACTCACCCCAGGACAGCCTGCTGCAGGAGCAAAGGACTGACAAGCCTTACTCCCTGGTAATCAACTCCATTTTGTCTCCTAAAGCAGAAAAGGCATTTGCTGTGTACATATTATCATTGTGATGCATAGTCTTCCTCTCTTTCTGCTCTTGCCAGCCTTCAGTAAAACAAATCTGGGCTTGCTTTACTCCCTCACTCTTTGGTGAAAGGCAACAGTAGTTATCTAAGGCGATGGTCTGGGCTTCAGTCAACCTCAGATATCAGGCTGCCTTGTCAGTGCTTATCAATTTCAGCAACATGGAAGTTGTTGGCTGAGAAGCAAAGCACAGCTCCCATGTATGCCAAATATGCTCATTTGTGTATATAAACATACAGTGCCAGGATATGTCTATATATTGAAATCCCTAAGCTACAAAATGTCCATTTGCAAATGGACTGGCAGCCTACCTATGACCTGAGAGATGGAATCTGCCTAAATGACTGTACTTTGATTATAGGCTTGAAAACCACTAAGCTTTGAATTAAAAAAAAAAAAAGGTAAGATAATTAAACCAACACTTGCTAATAAAACCAAATCCAACACATTTAAAAAGTAAAATGGGACCCCCTCCCTCACACCATATAAAAAAATCAACTCAAATGGACCAATGAGCTGAAACTATAAAACTTTTAGAAGAAAACATAGGAGTAAATCTTTATGACCATGGATCTGGCAATAGATTCTTAGATATGACACCAAAAGCATGAGCAACAAAAGAAAAAAATAGATATATTGGACTTCAACAAAATTTAAAGCTTTTGTACCTCAAAGAACCTTTTCAAGAAAGTAAAAACACAACTTAGATAATGGGAGAAAATATTTGCAAATCATAATCTAAGGGTCTAGTATCCAGAATATATAAAGAACTCTTAAAACTCAACAACAAAAAGACAAACAACTAATTAAAAAATGGGTCAAGGACTTAATAGATATTTCTACAAAGAAGATATACAAATGGTAACAAGCACATGAAAAGATGCTCAACTTCATTAGCATTAGAGAAATGCAAATCAAAACCACAATGAAATATCACTTCACACCCACTAAGATGGCTATAATAAAAAACAAAAATAGCAAATGTTGGTTAGGATGTAGAGATATTGGAACTCTCATGCATTGCTCGTGGAAATGTAAACTGATTTAGCCCCTGTGGAAAACAGTTCTGTGATTACTCAAAAAGTTAATCAAAGAAGTACCATATGATCTGGCAATTCCACTCTTAGGTATAGAGCCAAAAGAATTGAACACAGGAATTCATACAAATACTTACAAATGAATGTTAGTAGCAGCATTACTCATAATAGCCAAGAGATGGAAACAACCCAAATTTTCATCAGCTGATGAATGGATGAACACATGTAGTAGTAGATGAACAAAATGGATTATTATCAAGCCATAAAAAGGAATGAAGTACTCACACATGCTAAAACAGGCTTAAACCTTGAAAACATTATGCTAAATGAAATGTCAGACACAAAAGGCCACATGCTATATGGTTCCATTTATTTGAAATATCCAGAACATGTAAATCCATACAAGTGGAAAGAAAATTGATGGTTGCCAAGAACTGAAGGGAGGGGGGAATGGGGAAAGACTGCTTACTGGGTGTGGGGTTTTCTTTTGGGGTGAGGAAAATGTCTGGATCTAGATAGAGTAGTGCTTACACAATACTGTGAATGTATTAAATGCCACTTAAGTGTACACTTTTAGATGGTTAATTTTATGACATGAATTTCACCTCAATAATAAAATAAAGGAAAATGGGGAAGGAATATGATAGCTGTTTTAAAAATCTGAGGGACTATCATACAAAGATAGATTTTATTTTTTCTGGGTAGTTCCAGAGAGCAGAATCAGAGGAAGTTGCAGGACAGCTCTGACATACTAAGGAAGAACTTTCTAACAATAGAGATGTTTAAACAGTGGAATGGGCTGCCTCCCAAGGAAGTAAGGTTACTCTTTATGGAAAATGATCAAGTTGAATGGAAGTTATAAAGAGGGTTTCTACTTGGGGTATCACTTGAGGCTTTTTTGAGTTAATTATTTCAAGATCCTGTTATCTTCCCTCCACCCCTGCAACTGGACTGATTCAGTCTGACCATTAGCAATTTAAACTGAATTCCTAGAGTTCTTTCCAAGGAGTTGCAGTTTATCTAGTGCAGCCCAACCCTCTTAATCTGTAAATGAATATAGTGGGGCAGAGAAAGGAGAAATAATCAATTAGAGCAAACCTTCCGGAGCAGAGACGGCAACTCAGGACTGGGAATTCAGAGATCAGACTATTCCAGCTTCTTGCTGGTAGTTTGGGAAAACTGCTCATTCGATTATTAAAAATATTTAAGCAACTACTATGTTCCAGACACTTTACTTAGGGCTCTTACATGTATAAGTTAAGGGTCAAACCCTCAATTAATGATGAGTAATGATAAGCAACCACTAAGATGACCACATTTGCAAACCATGGCGAGCCCCAAAACTTGTCTTCCACTTACTTGTAACTTACTCTGCTCATCATATACCAACACATGGCAAAATAAGCTCACCTGGTTGCTGCTCCAGTCAAACGCGAAACGATCATTAAGAGGTGCAACAAAAAAGCTGGTAACCCCTAGACTGGATGATAGCATTCATTAATTTTTTTTTTCTTGTTTGAGCGTGGAAGTTGGAAGTCAGTATCCACCCTGGCAGCCAGAGGCCTGCGACCATGCAAGGGGGAGAAAATCGACTCGGGTGGGCTCCCGGGGAGAGGCAGGCCTCCTTTCTTGGGCTCGGTCAGACCAGTCCAGCTAAAGTGCAGCCCGGGGATGCCGCGTTTCTCAGTGGAATCCAGCTCCCCCGGGCGCTCAGGGAGGAGCACAAGGCGACCGCCCCCGGCCCACCCAGCACTGAAGCCCTCCGCGATTCTGAGGATTTCGCAAAAGCCTCTCCCTCCTCCGCCTGCTCGGTGGCAAGTTCCTAAAATTCTCATTCGCACAACATAAACAGGAAACGTGCAGCAAAAGCCCTGGCGGTGCAAATTCCATGCTTCCAGCCGAAGGCGGGAGAATCTCGTCTTTTGGGGTGGGGGAGCGGGGAAGCAGGAAACTTTCCAAACGTACCCCGTACCCCTCCCTGCCTTTTCTTCCCAGATCCAAAAAGATAGAACAGAGAAAGGACCCCCTGCTTTAAGAAAAAATAGGGGAAAGAAAGAGGGGCAGGGAAGTGGCAGCCAGGCCTCCAAGAGAAGCACCTCCAGCAGCTACGGTAGCAGCATGTGTCAGGAATATGCCCCGCCGCCCACTCCCCAAAACCCGCGGTCAAATCCTTCAACTGAAGGTGGGGGTGGATTCACCACCCGGCTCCTTCCCACAGAGCCGGAGCGGGTGGGGGCAGGGGAGGAGCGGGAGTGAGGCGCGGCGCAGGCGCAGAGTGCGCCTCGGTTGTCAAACATGGCTGAAGTACCGCCGCTGCCGCTACTGGTGCTGCAGGGAAAATGCTGAGCCCTCCCCGGCGGCGGCGGCGAGGGCGGCGACGGGGACCAGCCTCCCGGGCGCGGCGGCGGCGGCCATGGCCCGGCTGGCCGACTACTTCATCGTGGTCGGCTACGACCATGAGAAGCCAGGTAAGGGTGTGGGGCGGGTGCCGCCCCCGGGCCTCCCCGCCCCCCGGCTGCTGTCCAGTGGCCTCTGCGGGGTTGGACGTCGCGGAGGGCCGGGTCGTGTCACGGCGGAGCGGGCGGTCGATGTCCGGCCTTCCCGGCAGGGCTGAGCCTCGCGGTGGGCGCGAGGGACCGGCACGATGGGAGGGGGAGGGGAAGAGGCCGCGTCTGCCCGGGCCCAGGGCGGAGAAGCTGGGCCAGCAAGGGGGCAAGACTGGTCGCCGCGACCCTCTCTCTGGAGCGGTCCGGGTATCAGGGGCAGCACCCTCGTAATGGCGGGATTGGACCCAGGACCGCAGAGCTGGGAGGGCGGCAGCCAAATGTGCTGCGTTCCCCGGGGATAAATTTCTGCCCTGCATCCTGAATGAGTAACGTGTGATGCAGGGGGCTGTCCTCTCCAAAAGGAAGTGCTGAGAGTCCAGTGCTACCTCATCCCTTCCCAGTTGGGGGCCCAGTAAATTGCCCCAGTGAACACCTGGTAATGGAGAAGGGGAAAGGAGCCTTGCACTTTTAAATATTTCTAGGAAAAGTGCATGGCTCTTTGAGGACAAATGTGATGCTCATTTCAGAATGAATCTGAACGCTGTCTTTTAAGCAGGGACCCCGCTGACCGCTGAAGGTGATCCTGTTACACTTTACTGTGCTTTTTAATTGCTCTTTTCATTCGTGGAGCAATGTCACAAAATTTTCTTCATAAGGAACAATTTGGTAAATGCATTGCATTTTGTTCTTTGATGGAGTAACACAACTTAAGAGTATTAAGGGTTTAGGCACGTTTATTTTTGTATTTGTATTCCTTTGTAATACTATGTAGCTAAGCATAATGCAATAATTTGAGACAGGGTTGGGAGGCACTTCCGTTTCAGAGTAAACCCTAGTGTCACATTTACAAGGAATTTTAGATAACATCTAAACACTCCCTTCATTTTTCAGAAGAGTTGCTGAGATTGTGTTTTGTTAATGGTTACTGCCTTTGATAGCATGAGAATATCATTGTTCTAGTCACTCTTGGTCCACTGCTTTTACTATTTCTCTAAATAACTTCCTCTACTGGGAACCTTTTATATTTTTTCAGTTGACCTAATTGAGGTCAACTGTTAGGAAAAGGGGATTGGCTATATATAAAGTGTCTTCTGGTTCCAAAATTTCATAGTGCTTCTTAGTAATTTTTTACAAAATTATTTCATAATTTCGTGTCTCTTTCCTACTAAGATAAATAATGTGGATACATATGGTTTATTTCTAGCTGTTTTTGTTTTTAGCTACATTGTGTTTTTTCCCACTTTTTAACAAATTTTTAAAACAATCACAAACTTGAAGAAAAGTTGCTAGTATAAAGAAGTTTTTTTTTCCTGATCTATTTGAGAGGAAATTGCTGACCCCATGCTCTGTCACCCCGGAACACTACCTTAACACTGATGCAGTAGTCCATTTAATTTTCAGATGTTCAAATTTTGTTGATTGTGCCATTAATCTTTTCACTGGCAATAGGGTCCAGGTCAGAATTATGTATTGCATTTATTTGTCGTGTTTCTAGTCTCCTTAAATCTGGAACAGTTCCTTCATCTCCTGACTTTCATGACCTTGACACTTGTAAAGATTACTTTCCATATTTTGTAGAATGCCCCTCGATTTGGGATTGTCTTTTCCTTCACGATTAGATACAGGTTATACGCTTGGGCAGGAATAACACAGATGTGATACTGTGTTCTCATTGCCCCCTATCAGATGTTGTGCAATTCAATTTATTCCATTATTGGTAATTTTTACTTTGATTACTTAATATTATTAAGTGGTGTCTGCCAGACTCCTCCACTATAAAATTACTATTTAATAAGTAATTAATAAACAGTTTTTGTGAGGAGTGTTTTGAAACTATGTTAATATCTTGTTCGTTATCAAACTTACAGTGTATTCATTTATTTGTTTATGTTTATATGGATTCATGGTTTTGTGGATTATATTGTTACTATTTATTTTCTTGTTCAAATTGTTCAGGATTTGGCCAGAAAGAGCCTGTTCTAGTTGGCTTCTGTGTCCTTATTACATATCCCCATCATTCTTTGAGCACGTCCTTACTTTTGCCACAAGAAGGTGTTCTGGGATTATCTTATATTTTTCCTGACTTCACCCTGGAATCAGCCATTTCTCCAGGAAGCCCAATGAGGCTCTGACAGCCCACATTGGGCTGCCTCCATGCGAAGACTTCATATCCTTCTCACTCCATTTGTGCTCTGTTGTTGCATCCCAGGTTGCACCTCTGCATTGATGCCCTGCTACTTGCTTGGCTGCTGACCCACCATACTTGGCTGTTCCCCCACCACATGGACTCCCTCCTTTGTTCACTGAGGTTCTGACACCCCATCCCCTCACTCCTGGGCTACTGTGACTATTCCCAACCCACAGAAGGGAAGGGAAAGATGATTTTTTTAAGTAACAAAATACAGAAGCTTGTATAAGTTGTAGAATTTTGATAGTGAAATGTTTCACTCTTTTTACTTGGGACAATTTTTCTTTAGTCATGCTTATGAAGGTATAATTACACACATTAAAATTTACTCTTTTAAATGAACAATTAGATGAGTTTTGACAAATGTACTTCCCACTGCCACAATGAAGATATAGAACATTTCCATCCCTCCAAAAAGTTCCCTCATGCCCTTTTTGAGCCGGTTTCCACCCTAGCTTTTGGCAACCAGTGATCTGTTTTTTGTCCATATGGTTTTGTCTTTTCTAGACTGTCATATAAATGGAATTACACAGTTTTTTATGTCTGTTTTTTTCACTCAGCGTAATGCTTTTGAGATTTATCCATGTTGAATGTATCAGCAGTTGTTCATTTTTATTGCTAAATATTATGCAATTTGTTTATCCATTCACCAATTGGTGGACATTTGAGTTTCCAGTTTGGGGCTATTAAGAACAAAGCTGTTATGAATATTTGCATACAGATATTTGTGTATTCATTTTTCTTGGATAAATATTTAGCTGAAGAATTGCTGGGTCATATGATATGCTTCTGTTTAACTTTGTAAGGAACTGCCAAAGGATTTTCCAAACTGTACCATTTTGCATTCTCAGCAGCAGTGTATATGAGTTCCAGTTGCACTACATATTGTCAATATTTTACTTTATTTCATTTCATTTATTTTTTTAAGCCATTCTAGTGGGTGTGTACTGGTCTCAGTGTGGCTTCAATTTACATTTTCCTGGTGATTAATGAAGTTGAGAAGCTTTTCATGTGCTTTATTGGCCATTGGTATATCTTTTGTAAAGTGTCTTATCAAATTTTTGCCCTTTTAAAATTGGGCTGTTTGGTGTCTTCTTATTGAATTGGAGATTTTTTTTTTCTAATTCTAGATACAAGTCTTTATCAGTATTTTCTTCCAGTCTTTGGCTTGTCTTTTCATTTTCTAAGTGTCTTTTGAAGAGCAGAAGTTTTTAAATTTAGATCACTTTTTTAGGCATTTGTTCAATTAATTGAATACTTCCATATCTTGTGTTATATCCTTTGAGTAGTCTTTTTATGTAAAACCCTTTGTAAAAATTTATAGGAAGAAAATGCACATAATCTACATATCTGTTTGATTTCTAAGTGAAAAATGAATGTAATTGAATCTGGAAATGTTTATTATAAAGGTTTCTTCATGATTTACTATAATCTTATTACTTAAATATACCTAAATGCTAATTACATGATGATAATGTATATTTAAGTGTTGTTCTGTGTTTAATACCAGAGTATCCCTGGTGTTATTCAATCAACACACTTGTAATTTTTTTCCTGAAGTGTGTTTGCAATTAATAATAATTTTAGTTGGGTTTTTCCTATTTTTATTTTAAAATTGGGTTGAAAGAAAAAGCCCCTTCTCTTTTGAAAAATTACTTTTACAAACTGGAAAAAATATACATGTTATTTGAATTGTATAGAAAGAAGAGTGCCTGGCATATAGTAGGTGTTTAATAAATATGTATTGAATGAATTCACAGTTGTTGAAAATACAGAAATTACAAAAAGCTATAGGGATTGGGGGCTTGGAGGGAGGTGGGTGTGGTTATAAAAGGGCAACAAGCGAGATCTTTGTGATGATAGAACTGCTTTGTAGCTGACTGGGTGTTAGATACATGAATCAACATATATGATAAAATTGCACAGAACTAAATACACACACACATGGGAAAATCTGAATAAGATTGGTGGATTGTATCAATGTCAGTATCTCGGTTGTGATAGTGTACTCTAGTTTTGCAAGATGTTACGTTCGCTGGGTAAATGGAACATGGGATCTCTCTTTAGCATTTCTTACAACTGCATGTGAATAAATCTAATAACCTAAATAAAAAGTTTAATTAAAAAAAGACTAACGGAGGATGTAAAAATACCCATAGTATCCTTATTTTTTCTCAACATTGATGGCTTAAGGAAAAGTTATCCTATAAAATTTCAGAAAACATCATCTTTAGTGGGTGAATTATTACATCTTATGAATCCATCAATTTAACTTATTCACATTATAATTGGACATTTAACTTGTTTCCAGTTTTGTGCTCTTATAATGCTTCTGTCATGCTGAGGAGAACATAGTTTGAAAACCATTGATTTTTATGACATTGATTTTGACCATTTGAAATTAAGACTTTATTTTCCTGACTTTTAATATATACTAAGGCACAATAATTAGGAAATACCATTTGTTTCTAATAGGTAAAGTTGTTTAGCCAACTATGTTTTTTTCCCTTATTATTTTTATTTTTTCCTACCTTTACTGAGATTTGTACAAGAAAAATTATATGCCTTTGCTATTTTTCTTTTTGTTTACTCTGCCATTCATTAATACAAGTAGAATTTAATTCTTCTATCTGGATAGTTTTAATCTGGAGTCAAGCATCAAAATCATTTGAGGTTTTTGTATCTTTTCATCAACATGCCTAAGTATATTAGAGAAAGCATTTGAAATGTTTCTTAGGTATTTTGTCAGTTTATATATGCAGTATATTATAAATGAGATAAACTAGAAAGGAAATTTATGCATAATACCTTAAATATCACAGTTTGAGAAATTAAAAAAATTAATAATTGGTCATTTTTGAATTATTATAATTCATGGTCAGCCCAGGTCACACCCTCACCCCCATTCTACATTGAGGTAGTTGGGATTTCCTGGTTGCTATTTGTTGCCAACTGTCAAGAATCATTTGTAATTCAGTCACTTGACAAAATATTTATTGCTTTTCAAGCATTGTGCTAAGCAGTAGACCTGAAATGATCCTGTCCCTAACTTAGTTAATAAGGGTGACAATCTTGAAATAAGTTAATGATAAGTTATGAAGCTGGACTCAGTTTACTGAGGGAAGGAGAAGACTTCTTATGACAAATGATATTTGAACCTCTCTGGGTTCAAACCTCTCTGGGATGAATAAGCATTTGCAGAAGATTACAGGTAGAGAGAAAAATTCATGAATGTCTTGTTCCAGGAGTGGAGAGAAGGTATGATGTACATGGGAATTGAAGCGAGATTTGATGCTGTAGTGGGTTGAGGTCAGATTGTGAAAAGCTCTACATACTAGGCTAAAGAATTTAGACACAACCCAGTAGACAATGTGGTCTGTTGAACATAGAAATGTGGCTCAAATGGCAATGGACTGGAAGAAGAAAGACCACTATGAGGGAACAGGGGAGCTTTTACAGTGGGAATAGAAAGGAAAGTTTTGATTTTAGAGAAATATGGAAGTTCAAATTAGTAAAATTTAGTAATGATTGGATATTAGGGGGAAAGGAGAAGGAATAATTCAGGGTAATAAAGTTTCTAGTTTGGGTAATTGAGCAGGTGATGATGCTATTAGTGCAAATAGGCAATTCAGGAGAAGAAATGATAGCTTAATTTTGGGCTTGCTGAATTAAAGGTGCCTGCTTGTAAACAAGGTAGAGATGTCATTTAGTTACTTAGATATATGAGTAAGGAGCTAAGGAGAGAACTGAAGATTTGAGGTTTAATTTGGCAATTACCAATGATCAGCTGCTTGTCAAATATGAAGAAAAGAATGAGATTGCTCAGGAAATGTGTTTAGAGTGAAAAGAGGAGTGGCCTAAGAATTAAACTGAGGTAAAAATCAGTATTCAAGAGGTAGATAGAGGAATAGAAGAGGAATTGTCAGAGGTATGGTAAGAGAAACAGGATAGTGTGGTATCATGTAAACCCTGGGTCTAGAGAATTTTCAAGAGGAGGAAATGATTAATAAATTCCAAATTCTATGAAGATGGCATGTATAATGAGGATTAAAAATTGGCTAATGGATTTGGCAACAAGGATAATGACTTTAGAACGTTACATAGAGTTGTGGGGGCCAAAGCCAATTTGATAAATGTGTGTCCCAAGTCATGGGCTGTATAAACCTCATGTTTCATTTCCTTTTTGATGCTCAGTATCACCTGCAACTCATGGT